>JAHIAM010005500.1:0-76669 GCA_021605205.1 Aegilops longissima | reverse complement strand
TCTACTCCTTCTTTATAAAGATGTGGATCATCCCAAAAGTAATGTCGCAAATCATAAAAGAACTTTTTATTTTGTTGGTATGTGAAGCTAGGTGGTATAAATTTAGCAACAATATAATTAGCATAATCAGGATACCATGGAGTGCTACGAGAAGTGCTTATGACATTTAATTGTTCATCAGGGAAGCTATCATCAATAGGTAGCGGGTCATCAAGAACATTCTCTAACCTAGATAAATTGTCTCCAACGGGATTCTCAGCTCCTTTTCTATCAACAATATGCAAATCAAATTCTTGCAGCAAGAGAACCCATCTAATAAGTCTAGGTTTTGCATCTTTCTTTTCCATAAGATATTTAATAGCAGCATGATCTGTGTGAATAGTTACTTTAGAGTCAACAATATAGGGTCTGAGTTTATCACAAGCAAATACAACTGCTAAGAGTTCCTTTTCGGTAGTAGCATAATTTCTTTGAGCATTGTCTAGAGTCTTACTAGCATAATGGATAACATTTAATTTCTTATCAACTCTTTGCCCTAGAACAGCACCTACAGCATAATCACTAGCATCACACATAATTTCAAAGGGTAAATTCCAATCGGGTGGCTGAACAATAGGTGCAGAGACTAATGCTTTCTTAAGTATTTCAAATGCTTCTACACAATCATCATCAAAGACAAATGGTACATCTTTTTGTAATAAATTAGTCAGAGGCCGAGAAATTTCTGAGAAGTCCTTAATGAACCTCCTATAAAATCTGGCGTGACCAAGGAAACTTCTTATACCTTTGATGTCCTTGGGACATGGCATCTTTTCAATAGCATCAACCTTGGCTTTATCAACTTCAATACCTCTTTCAGAAACTTTGTTCCCCAAGACAATACCTTCATTAACCATAAAGTGGCACTTTTCCCAATTCAAGACAAGATTAGTTTCTTCACATCTCTGCAAAACTCGATCAAGATTGCTCAAGCAATCGTCAAAAGAGGACCCATAGACGGAAAAGTCGTCCATGAAAACCTCACAAATATTTTCACAAAAGTCAGAGAATATAGCCATCATGCATCTTTGAAAGGTAGCAGGTGCATTACATAAACCAAAAGGCATACGTCTATAAGCAAAAGTACCAAAAGGGCATGTAAAAGTAGTCTTTGATTGATCTTTAGCCGACACAGGTATTTGAGAGAAACCAGAATAACCATCTAGAAAGCAATAATGTGTATGTTTGCATAATCTTTCTAGCATTTGATCAATAAAAGGTAAGGGTAATGATCTTTCTTAGTAGCTTTATTTAATTTATGAAATCAATTACCATCCTATAACCTGTGATAATTCTTTGCGGAATCAATTCATCTTTATCATTAGGGACAACAGTAATACCTCCCTTCTTAGGGACACAATGGACAGGACGTACCCACTGACTATCAGCAATGGGATAAATTATACCTGCCGCCAGAAGCTTGAGTATTTCCTTTCTTACCACTTCTTTCATTTTAGGATTGAAACGTCGTTGAGGATCACGAACTGGTTTGGCATCCACTTCCAAATTTATTTTATGCTGACATAGAGTGGGACTAATGCCCTTAAGATCATCCAGAGTATATCCAATAGCGGCATGGTGCTTCTTCAGAGTTTTCAATAATCTTTCTTCTTCATGCTCTGAAAGGTTAGCACTAATAATAACAGGATATATTTTCTTTTCATCAAAATAAGCATACTTAAGATTATCAGGCAACGGTTTAAGCTCAAATACGGGATCACCCTTGGGTGGAGGAGGATCCCCTAGGATTTCAACAGGCAAATTATGTTGCAGAATAGGTTCCTGTTTAAAGAATACTTCATCTATTTCCCTTCTTTCATCCATGAACATCTCATTTTCATGGTCTAGCAAATAGTGTTCTAAAGGATCACTAGGAGGTACGACAATAGAAGCAAGACCAATAATTTCATCCTTACTAGGCAATTCTTCCTCACGATGTTGTTTACTAAATTTAGAGAAATTATACTCATGAACCATATCATCCAAGCCAACAGTAACAACATTCTTTTTGCAGTCTATCGTAGCATTAACAATATTCAAGAAGGGTCTACCAAAAATAATGGGACAAAAGCTATCTTGTGGAGAACCAAGAACAAGGAAATCAGCGGGATATTTAGTTTTTCCACACAAGACTTCAACATCTCTAACAATTCCCATTGCAGATATAGTATCTCTATTGGCAAGTTTAATTGTAACATCAATATCTTCTAACTCAGCAGGTGCAATATCATGCATAATTTCTTTATATAAGTCAATGGGTATTACACTAGCACTAGCACCCATATCACACAAGCCATGATAACAGTGATCTCCTATTTTAACAGAAATAACAGGCACGCCCACCACAGGTCTATGTTTATCTCTATCACAGGGTTTAGCAATTCTAGCAGTTTCACCAGAGAATTGAATGACACGCCCATAAATATTATCAGACAAGAGATCTTTAACAATAGCAATATTAGGTTCTACTTTGACTTGCTCAGAAGGTGTATAAGTTCTAGTATTGCTTTTACGAACAACAGTTGATGCTTTAGCATGATCCTTCATTCTAATAGGGAAAGGTGGTTTCTCAACATAAGAAGTAGGAACAATAGGATCATTGTAAGTGACAGTCTTTTCTTCAACTTTAATAGGTGCGGCTACTTTTAATTCTATGGGAGGATGATATTTAAACCACTTCTCCTTAGGGAGATCAACATAAGTAGCAAAAGATTCACAGTAAGAAGCTACTATCTCAGAGTCAAGTCCATATTTAGTGCTAAACTTACAGAAAATATCGGTATCCATAAAAGATTTAACACAATCAAACTTAGGTGTCAAACCTGACTCCTTACCTTCGTCGAGGTCCCAATCTTCAGAGTTGCGTTTAATTCTATCCAATAAATTCCATCTGAATTCAATAGTCTTCATCATAAAAGAGCCAGCACAAGAAGTATCTAGCATGGTGCGATTGTTATCAGAAAGCCGAGCATAAAAATTCCGAAGAATTGTTTCTCTTGAGAGGTCATGATTAGGGCATGAATATAACATTGATTTAAGCCTCCCCCAAGCTTGAGCGATGCTTTCTCCTTCGCGAGGCCAAAAATTATATATATAATTGCGATCACGATGAACAAGATGCATAGGGTAATACTTTTGATGAAATTCCAATTTCACTCTTTTATAGTTCCATGATCTCGTATCATCACATAGCCTATACCATGTCAATGCGTCTCCCTCCAAATATAAAGGGAAAGCCTTCTTCTTAACAACATCATCGGGTATACCTGCAAGCTTAAATAGTCCACTAATATCATCGACATAGCGTAGATGCTCGTCAGGATGCTTTGTTCCATCTCCTGTAAAAGTATTAGCCAACAGTTTTTCCATCATACCCGAAGGAAATTCAGAAGGAGTTTCATTTTCAATAGGTTCAGTAGGTTGAGGAGCAACTCTTTGCTCTACTGGACGGGGTGAAGATACCGCGAACAAGCCCCTCAGAGAATTACTTTAAATAGTAACAAGTGACAGGAAATTTCAGCACACTATATAATTTTTCTCCTTAACAAATTCCACTTACCAAAGGCGCTACACTCCCCGGCAACGGCGCCAGAAAAGAGTCTTGATGACCCACAAGTATAGGGGATCTATCATAGTCCTTTCGATAAGTAAGAGTGTCGAACCCAACGAGGAGCAGAAGGAAATGATAAGCGGTTTTCAGCAAGGTATTCTCTGCAAGTACTGAAATAAGTGGTAACACATAGTTCTGTGATAAGGTAAATTGTAACGAGCAACAAGTAACAAAAGTAAATAAGGTGCAGCAAGGTGGCCCAATCCTTTTTGTAGCAAATGACAAGCCGAAGCAAACTCTTATAATAGGAAAAGCGCTTCCGAGGACACATGGGAATATCATCAAGCTAGTTTTCATCACGTTCATGTGATTCGCGTTCGGTACATTGATAATTTGGTATGTGGGTGGACCGGTGCTTGGGTGCTGTTCTTACTTGAACAAACATCCCACTTATGATTAACCTCTATTGCAAGCTTCCGCAACTACAACAAAAGTATTAAGGTAAACCTAACCATAGCATGAAACATATGGATCCAAATCAGCCCCTTACGAAGCAACGCATAAACTAGGGTTTAAGCTTCTGTCACTCTAGCAACCCATCATCTACTTAAAACTTCCCAATGCCTTCCTCTAGGCCCAAATAATGGTGAAGTGTTATGTAGTCGACGTTCACATAACACCGCTAGAGGTTAGATAACATACATCTTATCAAAATATCGAACGAATACCAAATTCACATGACTACTAATAGCAAGACTTCTCCCGTGTCCTCAGGAACAAACGTAACTACTCACAAAGCATATTCATTTTCATAATCAGAGGGGTAATTATGTGCATAAAGGATCTGAACATATAATCTTCCACCAAATAAACCAACTAGCATCAACTACAAGGAGTAATCAACACTACTAGAAACCTACTAGCACCAATCCTGGACTTGGAGACAAGAATTGGATACAAGAGATGAACTAGGGTTTGGAGATGAGATGGTGCTGGTGAAGATGTTGATGGAGATTGCCCTCTCCCGATGAGAGGAGCGTTGGTGATGATGATGGCGATGATTTCCCCCTCCCGGAGGGAAGTGTCCCCGGCAGAACAGCTCTGCCGGAGCCCTAGATTGGTTCCACCAAGGTTCTGCCTCGTGGCGGCGGAGTCTCGTCCCGAAAGGTTGCTTATGATTTTTTTCTCATCGAAAGACTTCATATAGGGGAAGATGGAAGTCAGAGAGCCACCAGGGGGCCCACGAGGTAGGGGGAGCGCCCAGGGGGAGGGCGCACCCCCACCCTCGTGAGCAGGGTGTGGGCCCCCTGGCCTTCATCTTTGGCGATGATTTTTCTTTATTTATTTTAAGGTATTCCGTGGAGTTTCAGGACTTTTGGAGTTGCGCAGAATAGGCCTTCAATATTTGCTCCTTTTCCAGCCCTGAATTCCAACTGCCGGCATTCTCCCTCTTCATGTAAACCTTGTAAAATAAGAGAGAATAGCCATAAGTATTGTGACATAACGTGAAATAACAGCCCATAATGCGATAAATATCGATATAAAAGCATGATGCAAAATGGACGTATCAGCGCATAAGTTTTATATCATCTTGGAGTACGCTTTGGGTACTAATATTATGTTATATGCTCAATGAAGAGTTCGTCCATTGATAGCCTATCAATGCTGCTGGATTCTGTCAAGATCATATATATATATCAGAATGTATAGTTTTGATCTGGACATAATTATTGGCTTGCTGTGATGCTTTCAATCTCTGGAGAATTTATACATAGAGGTGATGATTTCATGCACATTGAAAGCCCGTATATATTGTACTAGAATTAACTGTTCAGCTGTCGTTCTTTTGACATACTCTTTTTACAGACCTTAACTGTTTTCAATCTTCATGTGTACTTAGGGAGAACCACATGGAGAAAAACATATAACCAATCGTTGGTGTAATAAGCACAAGGATTTACTCAGTTCTCATGACATTCGTTTGAGGACAATAACTATGAGATGATATGCATCCAACCAGGCAAACATAAGCTTTGTCACATTCTTCCTGTTGAACGCGAGGTTACTATTGTCCACGAGGCTTAATTTTTACAGCAAGAGATTTCTCACGGACGAACATGTTGAACAACAAAAAAAGAAGTTTTAGGTGGACAAATGGGCTTCTAAACGTGCTCGGCTTATATTTACAATAAGTTGTAGACATCCTGAAATAATTTTTTTTGCACAGGATGTTGATTTTATGAATCAGACCGATCCATTTGTTTGTGACTGCAAAAAAGAGTGGTTGGGTTAGATGTTACTATCATGCTCAATCTGGGTTTTGTCTAAAAATTTGATGAACAATTAATCCTTGGGCTTTTTGTACCATTTGTATGCTTGACTTGCATGTTGTTGCCCTCGTACTCCCCTCCACCTGCCACTACACTGCCGCATCTTCCATGGCTGCTGTTCGTTCCCGTCTGAGGCCTTGCCGCCGTTCTCCGCCTTTGGTTAGCTCACTGTGCCCGCCGCCGTCTGGCGTTGTCAACATGGTCAACAACCAAGAGGAATCAGAGATGACTGTCGTGGAGAGGTCGACAAGAGGGACCCACCAGGTCATTGCATTTCGCAAGGTGTGCCTCATTATTACAAGCCAAAAAATACTTCCTCCTAATTGTTTGACAACTAGGTTCCACGCCATTGTCAATGTAGTCAATAAACGAGAAAATTACACAACGAGCGGATAACACCAGGGATCCAGCAGCTCGCCCAGTTGTTTTTCAGTTTCAAAGACGGAGCTCAACTGCGCGCTGTGCGGGGGCTGTGGCCCGTCTAGCCCACCCTTACGCTTTTATTAAGCACATGCCAAGCCCAGTTGATATATTTTTTCTTTCTGAAATTGGCTAGCCCAGTTCTTTTTTTTGGAGAATCCAAAACCGAGGCCTACTTGCTTTTCTCAGCCCTGCTGGGCTGCAAATCTTTCAAGACGAGGAGGGATGTAAGTAGTAAGAAATGGGCTTCCCCAGAAAACGGGCTATAAGTTGTAAGAAATGGGCTGTAAATTTTTAAATCAAAGCCAACCGGCAATTGCATTAAAATATCATTTTTTTCAGGATTTCTCTACTCTCTACTCTTATAAAAACCAAACCCAACTGGCAATTACATTAAAATATCATCTTTTCTCCCACAAGATAAACTACTCATACAAATGCATTTTCATGTTCCGTGCAACGAACGGGCATCTTGCTAGTTAAGATTCTAAATTTCATTCATTTTTTTGCGGAGAATTGTTTTTTGAATTTTATTTTGATATAATTTTTTGAAAACTATTTTTAACGCGACTCGAAATTTTGTGATTAAAAGAGTTCGGACCCCACCGAAATATGCAAAATTTCGTTGAATTTTTTAGAAGTGCCCTGAATATATGGTCCGTAATGCTAATAAAAAGAATACGGGCTTCAAATATCCTTAAGAATTAGCAAATGGGCTGTAAATTATTGAAAATAATGGCTAATGGGCTGTATGCTATTTTCCACAGATTTGGAGGCTGACTTCTAGGCCTACTAGGTTGACGATCACGCTGTCCTAATTTTTTTTGACGCGTACGCAAGGCTTTGTCAACTTAGTCAACACATAGCAGTGACTGTTGGATGTCCATCCAATGGCCGTCGTGCTTCTTCAATCTCTGATCTTCCTGCTCCAAATTACCAAACCAAAGGCCGACGGACTGCTGCTCCCTCCTGCCGTGGCTGGCTGTGCTGCCGCCAGGCCATCCCTCTAACCACCCACACATCCTGTTATTTTCCGACGACGTCAGCCTCACCCCGCAGCCGACCAGTCAGCGCTCATTCTCCCCTTAGCGTGGGCATCCGCTGCGGTGGCTTCGCCGGCTCCGGGTGGTTTTCTTCCTGGGCCTCGCTCTCGTCCACCCCGTTTGTGCTCTCGGCGCGGCGAGGTCAACATGGTCAACAAACAACATCCATCGGAAGAGGCTGACAGTAGGGGCCCACACAGGAAAATGCCTCCTTATTACGCGCAAAATAATGATTCCTCCACCGATAGCTGGGACCCACCGGAAGGGTCTCAGATTTCATGAAAAAAATGTTCCCCAGCTGTCACTCGGACCCACCAAAATGCCTCCTTATTACGCACAAAAAAATGAATACTCCCCACGCTAGCTGGGACTCACCTTGGTGGGAGGCTGTCTTGTGGGCCTACTAAGTTTACGGGATGGAGGGCTTTGTCAACTTAGTCAACATGAGCGACTCTAGCTCCAAAGGACTGTCGATGTCCATCCAACGGCCGTAGTGCTTCTTCAACCTCTGGTCTTCGTGCTCCAGCTGCCCAAAGCAGCGCCGGTCGTGCCGCGTGCTCCTGCCTCCCGTGGCCGGCTATGATGCCTCGCAGGCCTCACCACCCCCTACTACTCCCACCGCTGGCCAGGCCATCCCTCTACTCACCCACACCCCCTGTTATTCTGCGGCGACGGCAGCCTCACCCTCGTACTCCTCTTCGTGTGGGCATCCACTTCTGCGTCTTCCCCGGCTCCGCGTCGTCCCCTTCCTAGGCCTCGCTGTCGTCCACCGCCGTGGTGCTCTCGGCGCGGGGTGGTCAATGTGGTCAACGACCGACTTCCATCGGAAGAGTACTGTGCGTGGAGAGGCTGACAGCTGGGTTCATGGCGGCCGCAAGGAAGTGCCTCCTTATTACGGACAAAATAATTATTCCTCCACCTGACAGCAGGGACCCACCAGACGGGCCACCAGTATTTCGCTAAAAAAACGTTTCCCCCCTGACTGCCGGGACCCACCAGCTACATCTTCGCATGCAAGGAAGTGCGTCTGGGAAAAAAACCCAAAACGATTCGCCCCCCTGACTGCTGGGACCCACCAGCTACATCTTCGCAGGCAAGGAAGTGCCTGATAGTCGGGACCCACCTGGTCAAAGCGTACGTAGCATTGTCATTCTGGTCGCGAACGTTTACGTACATATTGGTCGATGTAGAGGCGCGCACGTGTCGTAGTAGAGGCGCGCACGTAGCATGTACACGTACGTACAACGGCGAGGGTGTAAGAAAAAATATACGACCACGTACGTACATACGGGAAGGGTCTCGAACGCCTACTCGCGCATACGTACATGGCTGGGTCGGAACGGAGAAACAGCGTCGTCGCCGTGTTCATGGGGAGCCAACCGGCTGGGTCGGAACGAAATGCGTGGTCATGTTCATCGAGGGCTTGGACAGAACAGCGATGGAAGCGAGGCTCGGCGTACCGCTGGCGGAGGAAACAGACCTCCTACGTTCGAACAGGGTCCTGTTGATCGGGAGGGGTGTGGCGCACCGTAAAACGGAGGAAACGGACCTCCTACGGTCAAAACGGGAGTCCTGTTGATCTGGAGGGGTGTGGCGTACCGCAAAACGGAGGAAACGGACCTCCTACGGTCGAAACGGGGGTCCTGTTGATCGGGAGGGGTGTGGCGTACCGCAAAACGGACTAAACGGACTTGTGTTGGAGCGCTACGGTCGAAACGGGGGTCCTGTTCATCGGGAGGGGTGTGGCGTACCGCAAAACGGGACTCCACGGGATACTGTTCATCTCCACATCTCCACCGTCGACCTCCTCCAGCCTCCATGGGCTACCGTCGACCTCCTCCACCTCCACGGGCTCCTGCTCATCCAGCCTCCACCGCGCTACTCCACCGCCATCGTTCAACCACCACTCCACGGGCACCCCTCCACCGCCTACTATTCATCCAGCCCTCCACACCACGGGGTCCTGTTCAACCACCCTCCACGGCCACCCTCCACCGCTCTCTGTTCATCCAGCCCTCCACACCACGGGTCCTATTCATCCAGAGGCAACGCCACCGCCATCGCTCATCCAAACCCCCGCAACGCCACCTTTGCTCATCCGAGAGGCAGATCGATCGGCTTGATTAGCAGCGATGCGAAGAATAGCTCCATCGGGTTCGATTAACAGCCATCGATCGATCGCTTGGGTTCGATGAACGCGTAGCTGCGGTGCAATCGCCGGGTTCGATTAGAGCCCAATGCCTCGCTCGGGTTCGCGAGAAACTAACGCCTACGCACACACGCAGCAGTCGCGTGTATGAGAGAAAGCGCGATCGCTTCGCCCCCGACCTCCCACCGTAACCGGCAACTCCCCAAAATTTTCCTCCCCTCGCTTCTACCACGGGTTTTTCCGTCATGGACGGCCCAAAGAATGTCATGCAGCTGCGTCTCCGGCCCGCCCAGGACGAAAAGCCCATTTTCTGTCATGATTTTTTTTATGGAAGTAGGAGCCCACCACATATGATGATACCGGGTTTTGTCACAATTATCGTCATAGAAGTGTCATATGTATGACAGAATTTTTTTTGTTCGGCCCAAAATGTCACGGATGTGTCTTTTTTTAGTGCTGGGGTCCTCAAGTCGGATCCGACTGCTTCAGGAGGAGCCGACACAAAGATGGAATCCGACTCTGGCGATGGCTTGACAGACGGCTTGAGGAGGCGTTGTAGGGCGACACCGGTTGGTATTGCTTGACGGGTGGAACCGATTCGTGCCAAGGCATCTGCTTGCTCATTGTCATTCCTTGGCACATGGAGAAACTCGCATCCTTCAAAGTATCCACTGAGTTGTTGTACGAGGAAGCGGTAGCTCGCCATGTTTGCATCCTTGGCGTTCCAGTCGCCCGACGACTGCTGGACCACCAAATCAGAGTCACCATAGCACAGGATCCAGCGAATGCAGAGTTCTTTGGCAAGCCGGAGCCCATGAATGAGTGCCACGTATTCAGCGACGTTGTTGGAGGCGGCAAAATGGATTTGCAGCACATATTTGAGCTTGTCGTCTGTGGGAGAGGTGAGGACGATGCCGGCTCCCAAACCGGTGTGCATCTTGGAACCATCAAAATGCATCCGCCAATGAGTGGAGTCGGGCGCTGGCGGCAGGTACTGGGTCTCGGCCCAGTCGACGAGGAAGTCGGCCAGTGCTTGTGACTTGATGGCGGTGTGAGGCTGGTAGTAGATGGTGTAGGGGGCCAAATCTATGGCTTACTTGGCCACTCGGCGTGAAGCATCTCGGCTTCCAATGATCTCGGCAAGTGGAGCCGTGCAGACCACAGTGATTGGGTGTTCTTGAAAATACGGCTTCAATTTCTTGGTGGCAAAGTGCACGTCGTAGCACATCTTCTGATAGTGGGGGTAATTTTGCTTGGAGGCTGACAACACTTCACTCAGGTAATACACCGGTCTCTGGAATGGTAGTGCCTTGCCTTCTTCCTTGCGCTCTACCACTATGATTGTGCTGACCACCCGGCTGGTGGCGGCGATGTAGAGGAGCATGGGCTCCTTAGGAGTCAGAGCCACCAGGACAAGCGGAGTGGTCAGCATCTTCTTGAGCTGGAAGAAAGCTTCATCCGCCTTGTCGTTCCACTCGAAAAAAGTGGTCTTCTTCATGAGCTGGTACAGGGGAAGAGCCTTCTCGCCCAGCCGACTGATGAAGCGGCTGATGGATGCCAAGCAGCCGGTGAATTTCTGCACGTCCAGCAGTCGGGTGGGCACTTCCATCCTCTCGATGGCCTTGATTTTCACGGGGTTGCATTCTATGCCGCGCTCTGAGACCAGGAAACCAAGAAGCTGACCAGCTGGTACTCCAAAGACGTATTTCTCCGGGTTGAGCTTGATTTGAAATCGGCGCAAGTTCTCAAAGGTCTCTTTGAGGTCTTCTAGCAACGTTCCACGCTTCTCCGTCTTCACCACAACATCGTCCACATAAACATGGGCGTTCCTGCCGAGCTGCTTGAGGAGGCACTTCTGCATGCAACATTGAAATGTGGCACCGGCATTCCTCAAGCCGAACGTCATGGTCAAGTAGCAGAAGGCTCCAAACGGTCTGATGAAGGTGGTCTTTAGCCTGTCGGCCGGGTTCAGCTTGATCTGGTGATACCCTGAGTATGCGTCCGAAAAACTCAACAGGTCGCATTTGGCTGTGGAGTATATCACTTGGTAAATTCTCGGCAAAGCAAATGGGTCTTTGGGGCAGGCTTTGTTGAGGCTGGTATAATCAATACACATACGCCACTGCTTGTTTTTCTTCAATACAAGGACTGGGTTGGCCAGCCACTCTGGAAAGAATACTTCCATGATGAAGCCGGCTGCCAGTAGCCGGGCTATCTCTTCTCCAATGACACTTCTCTTCTCTTCTGACAGGCGGCGCAAGGGCTGCCTGACTGGCTTGGCATCAGACCGGACATGTAAATTGTGCTCGGCGAAATCTGTCGGGACACCCGGCATGTCTTTGGGAGACCATGCAAAGATATCCCGATTCTCACGGAGGAAATTGACGAGCTCGCCTTCCTATTTGCCGTCAAGATTTGCACCTATGACAACGTACCTCTCCGGGTGCTCCGGGTCCAGGGGTATCTTCTTTGTCTCTTTGGCCGGCTTGAACGAGCCCTCGGTTTCCGACTCCTTGGGGTTGGGTGGCATTTCCGGCTGCTTGCCTGCCATCGCAAAAACCCGGTCAAGGAGCCGCTTCTCAACCGCGATAACAAGGGACTCGTCCAGCCGGCTGCTATCTGCTGCGCAGGCGGACAACTTCTTGTAATCCCCTGCTATGGTCAATTTCCCTTGGAACTCGGCATCTTCATTTTGAGGTAAGCATAGTGCAGGACCGCCATGAACTTGGCCAGAGCAGGCCGGCCAAGAAGTGCATGGTATGGGCTCTCAAGGTCCACCACCTCAAACCAGACTAGCTCTCGACGGAAGTGATCTTTGTCTCCAAAGAGGACGTCTATCTGGATCTTGCCGATTGGTGAGCAGGAAAGGCCAGGAACTATGCCATGGAACACAGTTCGGCTGGGCTGAAGTTGCCTTTGTTTGATTCCTGACTTCTCCATGGTATCCTTGTACAGGATGTTGATGCTGTTGCCGCCATCTATCAGAACTCGGAAAAATGAGCAGCTCGCCTCTCTGTGGCAAAAGTGGCATCCAGAACCAGGGCATAGGAGCCGGGATTGGGCATTACTTCCGGGTGGTCGGCTCTGCTCCAGCTGATGGGCTTCTCGGACCAATGCATGAACACGGGGGTCTCTGATTGTTGAGGATCATAGCAGAAAATAAAATTTTTCCTACGCATCACCAAGATCAATCTATGGAGTCATCTAGCAACGAGAGAGAGGAGTGCATCTACATACCCTTGTAGATCGCGAGCGGAAGCGTTCAAGAGAACGGGGTTGATGGAGTCGTACTCGTCGTGATCCAAATCACCGATGATCCTCGCACCGAACGGACGGCACCTCGGCGTTCAGCACACGTACGGAGCGATGACGTCTCCTCCTTCTTGATCCAGCAAGGGGAAGGAGAGGTTGAGGAAGAGGGCTCCAACAGCAGCACGACGGCGTGGTGGTGATGGAGTGGCCGTACTCCGACAGGGCTTCGCCAAGCACTTAATCGGAGGAGGAGAGGTGTTGGGGAGGGGAGGCGTTGCACCTTGGATGTGGTGTGCATCCCTCCCCTTGCCCCTCTATTTATAGGGGAAGGGGAAGGGGGCCGGCCCCCTCTAGATGAGCTCTAGAGGGGGGGTGGCGGCCAAGGGGAGGGGACTTGCCCCCCAAGCAAGGGGGGCGCCCCCTTTAGGGTCCCCCCCCCAACCCTAGGCGCATGGGCCCAAGGGGGGGGTGTGCCCAGCCCACCTATGGGCTGATTCCCTTCCACCTACAGCCCATAAGGCCCACCGGGGCAGGTGGACCCTCCCGGTGGACCCCCGGAACCCCTCCGGTGGCCCCGGTACAATACCGGTATGCCTCTGAACTTTTCCGGTGACTGTATGATAACTTCCCATATATAAATCTTCACCTCCAGACCATTCCGGAACTCCTCGTGACGTCCGGGATCTCATCCGGGACTCCGAACAACATTCGGTAATCACATACATATCTTCCTTATAACCCTAGCGTCATCGAACCTTAAGTGTGTAGACCCTACGGGTTCAGGAATCACGCAGACATGACCGAGACAGCTCTCCGGCCAATAACCAACATCGGGATCTGGATACCCATGTTGGCTCCCACATGTTCCACGATGATCTCATCAGATGAACCACGATGTCGAGGATTCAAGTAATCCCGTATACAATTCCCTTTGTCAATCGGTACGTTACTTGCCCGAGATTTGATCGTCAGTATCCCAATACCTCGTTCAATCTCGTTACCGGCAAGTCACTTTACTCGTACCATAATGCATGATCCCGTGACCAACCACTTGGTCACATTGAGCTCATTATGATGATGCACTACCGAGTGGGCCTAGAGATACCTCTCCATCATACAGAGTGACAAATCCCAGTCTCAATCCGTGCCAACCCAACAGACACTTTCGGAGATACCTGTAGTATACCTTTATAGCCACCCGCCATTCGCCAGGCGCTTTGGTACACCCAAAGCACGCCTACGGTATCCGGAGCTGCACGATCTCATGGTCTAAGGAAATGATACTTGACATTAGAAAAGCTCTAGCGCATTTAACTACACGATCTTGTGCTATGCTTAGGATTGTCTTGTCCATCACATCATTCTCCCAATGATGTGATCTCATTATCAATGACATCAAATGTCCATGGTCAGGAAATCGTAACCATCTATTGATCAACGAGCTAGTCAACTAGAGGCTCACTAGGGACATGTTGTGGTCTATGTATTCACACATGTATTACGATTTCCGGATAACACAATTATAGCATGAACAATAGACAATTATCATAACGAAGGATTCAAAGGAGGTTACTGGTTAAGGGAAAATGCAATCTCTGAGCCAGTTGGAGAAAAAAGGTAATCAAAGAAAGTTTAGAGGGAAAAGATATGAAAACTAGAGTGGAATCGATTGAATGCACTATCGTTATGCTTTGGCCAACCCTCTTTTCCAAGTTCCTCTGCAGCAGTGCGGAATTGAGTTTCTGTTCCGGTGCCCAAGTCAATATGATAACTCGATCATCCAGGTCTTGCTTGTGTCAGCTTGAAATATAATAATAATCATTTTATTATTGCCTCTAGGGCATATTTCCAACAGTCTCACACTTGCAATAGAGTCAATAATCTAGTTACATTGTGATGAATCGAACACCCATAGAGTTCTGGTGTTGATCATGTTTTGCTCGCGGAAGAGGTTTAGTCAACAGGTCTGCGACATTCAGATCTGTATGCACTTTGCAAATATCTATGTCTCCATCTTGAACATTTTCACGAATGGAGTTGAAGCGACGCTTGATGTGCCTGGTCTTCTTGTGAAACCTAGGCTCCTTGGCAAGGGCAAGGGCTCCAGTGTTGTCACAGAAGAGAGTCATCGGCCCCGACGCACTAGGAATAACTCCTAGGTCGGTAATGAACTCCTTCATCCAGATTGCTTCATGTGCTGCCTCCGAGACTGCCATGTACTCCGCTTCAAATGTAGATCCCGCCACGACGCTTTGCTTGCAACTGCACCAGCTTCTCGCCCCACCATTCAAAATATACACGATCCGGTTTGTGACTTAGAGTCATCCAGATCTGTGTCGGCTAGCATCGACGTAACCCTTTACGACGAGCTCTTCGTCACCTCCATAAACGAGAAACATATCCTTAGTCCTTTTCAGGTACTTCAGGATATTCTTTACCGCTGTCCAGTGTTCCATGCCAGGATTACTTTGGTACCTTCCTACCAAACTTACGACAAGGTTTACATCAGTCCGTACACAAAGATGGCATACATGATAGACCCTATGGCCGAGGCATAGGGGACGGATACGCCTCCAACGTATCTATAATTTTGATTGCTCCATGCTATATTATCTACTGTTTTAGGCAATATTGGGCTTTATTATCCACTTTATATTATTTTTGGGACTAACCTATTAACCGGAGGCCCAACCTGCATTTGTTGTTTTATGCCTATTTCAAGTGTTTCGAGGAAAAAGAATATCGACGGAGTCAAACGGAACGAAATCAACTGGAGAAGTTATTTTTGGAAGGAAACCCACCGATGGACTTGGACTCCACGTCGAAGATACGGGAGGTGCTCACGAGGGTGGGGCGCGCCACCCCCAGGCGCGCCCCGCCTCGTGGGGCCCCGTAGCTCCTCCGACGCACTCCTTTCACCCACATATACATACTTACCCTAAAACTTCCGAACAGAAGATAGATCGGGAGTTCCGCCGCAAGCCTCTGAGCCACCAAAACCTCTCGAACCTGCTCCAAGCACCTGCTGGAGGGGGAACCCATCATCGCCATCTTCATCATCCCGGCGCTATCCATGATGAGGAGGGAGTAGTTCACCCTCGGCTGAGGGTATGTACCAAGAGCTATGTGTTTGATCTCTCTCTCTCTCTCTCTCTCTCTCTCTCTCTCTGGTTCCCTCTACGATCTTGATGTATCCCAAGCTTTGCTATTGTAGTTGGATCTTATGATGTTTCTCCCCCTCTATTCTCTTGTGATGAATATAGTTTCCCCTTTGAAGTTATCTTATCGGATTGAGTCTTTTATGAGAACACTTGATGTATGTCTTGTCGTGATTATCTGTGGTGACATTGGGATATCATGTGCCACTTGATGTATGTTTTGGTGATCAACTTGCGAGTTTCGTGACATTGGGAACCTATGCATAGGGGTTGGCACACGTTCTTGACTCTCCGGTAGAAACTTTGGGGCACTCTTTGAAGTACTTTTGTGTTGGTTGGATGAATCTGAGATTGTGTGATGCATATCGTATAATCATGCCCACGGATACTTGAGGTGACAATGGAGTATCTAGGTGACATTAAGGTTTTTGTTGATTTGTGTCTTAAGGTGTTATTCTAGTACGAACTCTTTTATAGATTGATCCGAAAGAATAGCTTTGAGGTTGTTTCGTACCCTACCATAATCTCTACGTTTGTTCTCCGCTATTAGTGGCTTTGGAGTGACTCTTTGTTGCATGTTGAGGGATTGTTATATGATCTATCTATGTTATTATTGTTGAGAGAACTTGCACTAGTGAAAGTATGAACCCTAGGCCTTGTTTCCTATCATTGCAATACCGTTTACGCTCACTTTGATCCTTAGTTACCTTGCTGTTTTTATTATTTCAGTTTACAAAAAACTATATCTACCATCCATATTGCACTTGTATCACAATCTCTTCACCGAACTAGTGCACCTATACAATTTACCATTGTATTGGGTGTGTTGGGGACATGAGAGACTCTTTGCTATTTGGTTGCAGGGTTGTTTGAGAGAGACCATCTTCATCCTACGCCTCCCACGGATTGATAAATCTTAGGTCATCCACTTGAGGGAAATTTGCTACTGTCCTACAAACCTATGCACTTGCAGGCCCAACAACGTCTACAAGAAGAAGGTTGTGTAGTAGACATCAGGACGACACTCATCTTTTCTCTATCTTCTGCCGTGGTTGGACATTGAGTCGAGCTCAATTTCACACCTTGCAACACAGGCAAGAACCCCTTCTTGGATTGATCCATATTGAACTTCTTCAATATCTTATCAAGGTATGTGCTTTGTGAAAGACCTATGAGGCGTCTCGATCTATCTCTATAGATCTTGATGCCTAATATGTAAGCAGCTTCTCCAAGGTCCTTCATTGAAAAACACTTATTCAAGTAGGCCTTTATGCTCTCCAAGAGTTCTATATCATTTCCCATCAACAGTATGTCATCCACATATAATATGAGAAATGCTACAGAGCTCCCACTCACTTTCTTGTAAACGCAGGCTTCTCCATAAGTCTGCATAAACCCAAACGCTTTGATCATTTCATCAAAGCGAATGTTCCAACTCCGAGATGCTTGCACCAGCCCATAGATGGAGCGCTGGAGCTTGCATACCTTGTTAGCATTCTTAGGATCGACAAAACCTTCCGGCTGCATCATATACAATTCTTCCTTAAGAAAGCCGTTAAGGAATGCCGTTTTGATGTCCATTTGCCATATCTCATAATCATAGAATGCGGCAATTGCTAACATGATTCGGACAGAGTTAAGCTTCGCTACGGGTGAGAAGGTCTCATCGTAGTGAACCCCTTGAACTTGTCGATAACCCTTAGCGACAAGTCGAGCTTTGTAGATGGTAACATTACTATCCGTGTCCGTCTTCTTGTTAAAGATCCATTTATTTTCTATGGCTCGCCGATCATCGGGCAAGTCTGTCAAAGTCCATACTTTGTTTTCATACATGGATCCTATCTCGGATTGCATGTCTTCAAGCCATTTGTTGGAATATGGGCCCGCCATCGCTTCTTCATAGTTCAAAGATTCACCGTTGTCTAACAACATGATTTCCAGGACAGGGTTACCGTACCACTCTGGTGCGGAACGTGTCCTTGTGGACCTACGAAGTTCAGTAGTAACTTGATCCGAAGTTCCTTGATCATCATCATTAACTTCCTCTCTAGTCGGTGTAGGCACCACAGAAACATTTTCTTGAGCTGCGCTACTCTCCGGTTCAAGAGGCAATACTTCATCAAGTTCTACTTTCCTCCCACTTAATTCTTTCGAGAGAAACTCTTTCTCTAGAAAGGATCCATTCTTGGCAACTAAGACCTTGCCTTCGGATCTGAGGTAGAAGGTATACCCAATAGTTTCCTTAGGGTATCATATGAAGATGCATTTTTCCGACTTGGGTTCGAGCTTTTCAGGTTGAAGATTCTTGACATAAGGATCGCATCCCCAAACTTTTAGAAACGACAAGTTAAGTTTCTTCCCAAACCATAATTCATACGGTGTCGTCTCAACAGATTTCGACGGAGCCCTATTTAAAGTGAATGCAGCAGTCTCTAAAGCATAGCCCAAAAATGAGAGTGGTAAATCGGTGAGTGACATCATAGATCGCACCATATCCAATAGAGTGCGATTACGTCGTTCGGACACACCGTTACGCTGAGGTGTTCCAGGCAGCGTGAGTTGTGAAACGATTCCAGTTTTCCTTAAGTGCGTACCAAATTCGTGACTTAAATATTCTCCCCTCCGATCTGATCGTAAGAACTTTATTTTTCGGTCACGCTGATTCTCTACCTCATTATGAAATTCCTTGAACTTTTCAAAGGTCTCAGACTTGTGTTTAATCAAGTAGACATACCCATATCTACTTAAGTCATCAGTGAGAGTGAGAACATAACGATAGCCTCGCGAGCCTCAATGCTCATTGGACCGCACACATCAGTATGTATGATTTCCAATAAGTTGGTTGCTCGCTCCATTGTTTCGGAGAATGGAGTCTTGGTCATTTTGCCCATGAGGCATGGTTCACATGTGTTAATTGATTCGTAATCAAGAGACTCCAAAAGTCCATCAGCATGGAGCTTCTTCATGCGTTTGACACCAATGTGACCAAGGCGGCAGTGCCACAAGTCTGTGGGACTATCGTTATCAACCTTACATCTTTTGGTATTCACACTATGAATATGTGTAACATCACGTTCGAGATTCATTAAGAACAAACCATTGACCAGCGGGGCATGACCATAAAACATATCTCTCATATAAATAGAACAACCATTATTCTCGGATTTAAATGAGTAGCCATCTCGTATTAAACGAGATCTAGATACAATATTCATGCTCAAAGCTCACACTAAATAACAATTATTGAGGTTTAAAACTAATCCCGTAGGTAAATATAGAGGTAGCGTGCCGACGGCGATCACATCGACCTTGGAACCATTCCCAATGCGCATCGTCACCTCATCCTTCGCCAGTCTGCTCTTATTCCGCAGCTCCTGCTTCGAGTTACAAATATGAGCAACCGCACCGGTATCAAATACCCAGGAGCTACTACGAGTACTGGTAAGGTACACATCAATTACATGTATATCACATATACCTTTGGTGTTGCCGGCCTTCTTGTCCGCTAAGTACTTGGGGCAGTTCCGCTCAAAGGTCCGCTTCCTTGCAATAAAAGCACTCGGTCTCAGGTTTGGGTCCATGCTTTGGCTTCTTTCCGCAATCGGCTTACGGGCGCGGCAACTCCCTTGCCGTCCTTCTTGAAGTTCTTCTTACCCTTGCCTTTCTTGAAACTAGTGGTTTTATTGACCATCAACACTTGATGTTCCTTTTTGATCTCCACCATCGCTGATTTCAGCATTGAATATACCTCAGGAATGGTCTTTTCCATCCCTGCATATTGAAGTTCATCACAAAGCTCTTGTAGCTAGGTGGGAGCGATCAAGGATTCTCACACGATGACCGCATCATCCGGAGATTAACTCCCAGCTGAGATAAGCGGTTGTGCAACCCAGACATTTTGAGTATGTGCTCGCTGACAGAACTATTCTCCTCCATCTTACAACTATAGAACTTGTCGGAGACTTCATATCTCTCGACCCGGGTGAGGGAGTCCTGGATTAGGGGGTGTCCGGATAGCCGAACTATCACCGTTGGTCGGACTCCTGGACTATGAAGATACAAGATTGAAGACTTCGTCCCGTGTCTGGATGGGACTTCCTTGGCGTGGAAGGCAAGCTTGGCGATATGGATATGTAGATCTCCTACCATTGTAACCGACTCTGTGTAACCCTAACCCTATCCGATGTCTATATAAACCGGAGGGTTTTAGTCCGTAGGACGAACAACAATCATACCATAGGCTAGCTTCTAGGGTTTAGCCTCCTTGATCTCGTGGTAGATCCACTCTTGTACTACCCATATCATCAATATTAATCAAGCAGGAGTAGGGTTTTACCTCCATCGAGAGGGCCCGAACCTGGGTAAAAACATCATGTCCCTTGCCTCCTGTTACCATCCGCCTAGACACACAGTTCGGGACCCCCGAGATCCGCCGGTTTTGACACCGACATTGGTGCTTTCATTGAGAGTTCCTCGTGCGTGCGTCGCTGTCGGGAAGGATGCCTCATCCCGCCTTTAAAGACGGCACTGTTGCTAAAGGAGCTTTGGCCACCGCCAAACTCTCCGCTAGGCGGTTTTCTTATGACCGCTGTTCGTCACCGCCAGCCGACGATGACTTCTCGGGTCATCGAAAGCAATCTTCACGTTAACTCGGAATCGACGAGCAGTTAGATCCGATGGAGCTCTCTTCCTTGAACGAGCTCTTGGATCACATCGCCGCCCTGGGAGTCGCTACAGACTACGATCAGATCGGGCCTAAAACCGATCTGAGAGATATCAACTCTCCCCGTGCTACCCACCACGTTGCTGTGGTAGAGGAACAATACGGCGACTCTTCTCCTACCTTACGGACTAGCTATTTCCGGATTCCTGACCCCTCCATGCCGGATTCCCGCGGAGGGGAGGACACCACTCAAGCCCTGAACTTAAAGTCAGGCAACGAGCTAGATTCATTGGACAACCTCCAAGAACCCAAGCTTCCAAGTTCGGAAACTTCTTGGCCCCTGAATCTTAGATCGGACGGGGTTCGGAATTTAACTCCACCCGCCCACCCAAACATAAGCGATCTATACCAAATCCGGCAAGAGCTCGGTGAAACAGTACATCATTACTGGGCCAGATTCCTCCTGGTTATGGACAAGATAAAGGACTGCCGCAAGGAGGACGCAATCTCACTCTTCTGCAATAATTGCATGGAAAAGGGAATCCTAAACGCCATAAGTCGTCGTGAAATTACACGCTTCACTGACTTGGCGTCCATAGTACGAAAGTACTACGCGATGGAGAGCGCCTGGAAAACCGAAATCAAATTTTGGGATAGTCCGGCCCCGAATACGACCCTAGTCCGAAATAAAAGGGTGCATCATCACCAGGCACCCGGGTTACATACCAAAAAGCAAAACCCGCCTAAAGGGCATGGAACCGCTTCGAGGGATGCTCAATGGACCCTGCAAAATTCATAGCACAGAGGGCGCCACTCCAACTCATAGCCTTAGAGCATGTTGGATACTACGGCAGGTGGCCAAAAGTGGCAAAGAGCTCTTAGCTCCAGAGCACCAGCCCAACAATACCAGTACGATATTAACAGTCTTCGAGACTTTCACATCAAATAATATGCGGAAGCGAACACTCCGCAGCCTTGCCGAAGTCTACAAGATAGCAACAATAAATCCATGGAGTGACACGGCTATTACCTTTAACGCCAGTGATGAACCTAAGTTCCGAACAGCCCGAGCACCAGCCGCATTGGTCCTCAGTCCAATAGTGGACGATTTTCGCCTTACCAAGGTACTCATGGACGGCGGCAGCGGATTAAACCTCATCTACGAGGAAACCCTTCGAAAAATGGAAATAGACTGGAGCCGCATTGAGCGAAGCAGCACAACCTTTAGAGGAATAATCCCCAGTCATGAAGCATGCTGTACAGGAAAGATCACACTAGATGTGGTGTTCGGCACGCCGGAAAATTATAGGTCCGAGGAGGTCACATTCCAAGTGGCCCCGTTCAGCAGCGGATACCACGCTCTATTAGGGCGAGGGGCATTCACAATTTTTCAAGCTATACCCCATTACGGGTACATGAAGCTCAAAATGCCCGGACCCAACGGAATTATCACTCTCGCTAGTGACCGGACATAGCGCTCATGCGAAAATAAAACAGCCGCACTTGCCCTTGAGGCACTATCCAAGCCCTAGCGGCAGAGGAACTCACTGCGCAAAGCGCCCACGATGGACAGAGACGATGTGATACTCGATAAGAGATCCAAGTCCACCTCTTTTAAACCGGCATTTAAATAGTCAAATTCCAAGTCCATCCAACGGACCCTACAAAGACGGCCTCCATCGGGCACAATTAAACCCTGATGTGGGCCAGACATTACGAGAATTCCTACGCAAAATTGGGACATTTTGCCTAGCACCCTTCGACATGCCAGAATCCCACGCCGGCCGGCGAGCACAGCCTAAATATCCTAAAAGGATTCAAGCCGACCAAACAAGCTCTTGGCGTTTCTCGAACCCAAGAGACAGGCCATGGGAGAGGAGCTAGCCAAACTATTGGAGGTCGGATTCATCAGAGACATTAAACACGCGCCTATGTGTCGATTTTAAGGACCTTAACAAGGCTTGCCCAAAGGATCCCTTCCCCCTCCCCCGCATCGATCAAATCATCAACGCTACCGCGGGACACGATTCATTGTGTTTCCTCGACGCATGCTCCGGCTACCACCAAATTAAGATGGCAGAGCCAGACCAAGCCGCAACAGCATTCATCACTCCATACGGCCCATTCTGCTTCAACACAATGCCTTTTGGGCCCAAAAACGCCAGCGCAACATATCATCGCATGATTCAGACATGTCTGGCAAACCAGATCGGCAAAACAGTGGAGGCATACGTAGACGATGTGGTCGTCAAATCCAAGCATGTCGAAACCCTAATCGACGACTTGTGGCTCACATTCGATAATCTCCGAACGTATGACATCAAGCTCAACCCGGAAAAATGCGTTTTCGGCGTACCAGCCGGAAAGCTCTTGGGCTTCATTGTATCCGGTAGAGGAATTAAAGCAAACCTAGCCAAGATCCGAGCTCTGTCACAATTGGATATCCCCAAAGACCTCAAACAAATACAAAAATTGACTGTATGCGTGGCGGCTCTAAGCCGCTTTATCTCCCGCTTAGGAGAAAAGGCATTACCCCTTTATCGCCTCCTCTGGCGCACCGAACACTTCGAGTGGACGGATGCTGCCACGGCCGGACTCGAAGAAATCAAAGCCATATTGGCAACAAATCTGGTCCTGGCCGCGCCCAACATGGGCGAACCAATGCTATTATACATCGCAGCAACCCATCAAGTTGTAAGTGCGGTGCTCGTTGTCGAACGAGAAACGGACGGACACAAGTTCCCTCTCCAAAAACCAGTTTACTACGTGTCCACTGTCCTAACTCCATGCAAGTCACGGTACCTGCATTATCAAAAGATAGCATATGCGGTGTTCATGGCATCCTGGAAGCTGCGACACTACTTCCAAGAGTGTTCGATAACAGTAGCCTCCGAAGTACCTCTTAATGACATTATAAACAACCGCGACGCAATGGGCCGGATTGCTAAATGGGCCATTGAGCTCCTCCCGTTCGACATAACCTACAAGCCACGGCGAGCTATTAAGTCGCAAGTTTTGGCTGACTTCATCGCCGAATGGACTGAAGCCGAACTCCCTAAAGAGTACGGCGCATATTCCAACTGGATCATGCACTTTGACGGCTCCAAAATGTTGGCTGGCCTGGGGGCTGGCGTCGTTCTGACCTCCCCAACCAGAGGTACAGTCCAATACGTACTTCAAATAATGTACACGGACTCCAACAACGCAGCCGAATACGAGGCCCTTCTACATGGTCTCCGGATGACAGTCTTCATGGGCATTCAACGCCTAGAGGTGCGCGGGGATTCGAACCTCGCGATATCCCAAATAAATGGGGACTTTGATGCCAAGGATCCGAAAATGGCAGCTTATCGCAATGTCGTCCTAAAAATGTCAGCTCGGTTTGAGGAGCTCGAATTTCACCATATAGCCCGGATAACAACCAGCAGCAGACGCGTTGCGCATTGACATGCAGCGATGCAGTCCCCCCAACATTTTCCTAGAGAGGCTTTTCAAGCCATCCGTACTATGGGAGGAGAGTCCAGAATAACAACCCGGACCCAACCGCACTGCCCCATACCAAGCATTCCGACATAGTTGGTGGTCCCGCCAACGAAATAACACCGCCAGCCCACGTAATAATGGCAGTCATTGCCCGTGGACAGAACCATTCCTAGCCTACCTAACTAGGCAGGAACTTCCCGAGGACCAAAACGAGGCCCGCCAGCATAGTCTGGCGGCCTAAAGCCTATAAGGTCCATGAGGGAGAGCTTTATAAGAAAAGCACAACCGAGTCCTTCAAAGGTGTATCTCCAAGAGGAAGGGTGGAATCTCTGGCTGAAATTCACGCCGACTCGGTGGGCACCATGCTGCAGCTCGGGCGCTTGTAGGCAAGGCCTTCCGTCAGGATTTTATTGGCCGACGGCCCGGCAGATGCTCGGGACTTAGTCCAACGATCGTCGGCTGCCAGCTCTTTGCTAATCAAAGCCACATGCCACCCACCGCCTCAAAACTATACCCATCACCGGCCCTTCGCGGTCTGGGGGCTTGACATGGTTGGACCCCTTAAAGGAGGAACCCACAAGCAAAAATACTTATTGGTCATGGTGGATAAATTCACCAAATGGATAGAGGCCAAGCCTGTAAACACGGTCGAATCCGGACCGGTGATAGACTTCATATCAGGGGTAGTACACCGTTACGGCGTCCCCTATAGCATCATCACTGATAACGGCACGAACTTCACGGCCGACGAGGTCAAACTCTGGTGCAAAAACATGGGCATCAAGCTTGACTACGCTTCAGTCTATCACCCCAAACTAATGGTCAAGTCGAGCGAGCAAACGGTCTAATCATGAGTGGCATTAAAGCCAGACTAGTGCGGTCCCTCAAGGAATCTAACACGCACTGGGTAGAGGAGCTCGACTCCGTACTCTGGGGACTGCGGACCACGCTGAATCGCACTACCGGATTCACACCATTTTTTATGGTATACGGCGCAGAGGCAGTTTTGCCCTGCGACATAATTCATGACTCACCTCGAGTGCGCATGTACGAAGAAAGAGAAGCCGAGCTCGATCGGCAGGACAGTTTGGACGCCTTGGAGGAGGAGCGCGGCGTGGCAAAGGCTCGTTCCGCATTCTATCAACAGCAGGCTCGAAGATATCAAAGCAGGGAAGTACGGGCCAAAGCTTACAATGTTGGCGAACTAGTTCTACGCCTACCGGACAAGAAAAAGGACAAACTCAAGCCCAAATGGGAGGGTCCCTTCATCATCGACCAAGTCCTGACCGGCGGAGCGCACTGCCGTCGCTGAGCGCATCGGATAACCGACTCGAGCCGAACCCATGGAACGCAGCCCGTCTCCGAAGATTCTACGCCTAGCACCGGATTCTGAGTTCGTCTCCTTCCTCCGTCTATATTTTATACTTTAAGTTGTCTTTTATTTCTCTCCTTCTTCCTCCCTTTTTCCGAAGCCGTTAAAGGCTCGTTTGCGCATTGTTCGCACACACTTGATGCGCTATCCGCGCCATTATACTCGGGGCTTCTTTAATGTGCTTATTTATACGGGCTTTATGCACAACACATGTGTCACACTTCTGCAGGTACCTTTTATTCACCATTATATGCATCGATATGACTTAAGTTTTGGCCAAGCTGGGTTGCCTGGCTCCTGTGCTTACCCTTACGTTCCCGATTGTTCGGCTAGGTGGTAAAGGGAGCACCTCTGCGATTGTTACCGCCGAGTCAGCCACACGTGTACCTCAGACTGGGTGAAGCCGAAAGCTAGCGTTCTTAAGGGAATATTCGGTCGGTGAACTAAAAGACGATTTCTTATTTTTCATTTATCTGCCCCCAGATGCTTTTTTGCTTTTTTCGCAGTCCGGACATGCACTTTAGGGCATGCCTCCCAGGGAAAGGAACCCCTAACGGAACTATTCTCCCTGGAAGATATTTCTTACTAACCATGTAATATAACATAACTAGTTGGGCACTTGTCTGATAAAGCACTCATGACCCCTACGCCTAGTCCCCATGCATGCCCTGGTTTTTACATAACCGCGAGGGTATTCGGACACACTCCGGACTATTGGGTCCCGAGGTTGAAGCGAAAAGGTCCGCTATGACAAACGATCTACAATCCGGCTAGAAGGCATTTTACATGTCATTTTAAATTACATAGTCAAACTGACTGATTGTATTCCTCTTCAATGCCGTCTAATAGGCTGTCTAGTTTACAGTCATGCTGGGAATACTTTGCGGCCAACTCCACTTGGCCATACACTAAGCTCACAGGGATCTCCTTCTCGTCGGGCCCCACAGGTCCGACCTCGGCCATGTGGTTTGGGTCCGCCTTCGTACCGCGCCTTCACCATGGCCCGTGCCTCCTGGCGCCTTGACGACAGCCGATATCTTCCATAGTCGGAAGCGCTGCTGTGCTCCTGAAGCTTCTCTCGCAACCTCTCCAAGGCCTTCGGCAGGGAAATAGATGGCCACAAGGCCTGGCGACGCTTTTCATCACCTGCCAACTCGTTCGCAGTTGCAATAGCTCGGGAAGAAGGTCACCCGTAGAACCGGCATTTCCTCTTCGTGACGACCCGTGAGCATACCTCTGAGACATAACTCATTAATTGACTTCCTCGCCAAACTCATTTTCAAAGTTTGCTCAAGCACTTACTATAAATGCCGCGATTTAAGTCGCCGATTCTCCTTCACGGAGTCGACAGCTGAGCACGAACATCCTTTAGTTCCTCACCCAGCTGGGTGTTGGCATCTTGGAGATTATTTTCTCTTGCCTCACCCTTGTAAGCACATTCTCGCTGCCTTCAACCGCGCAAGAGCTCTTGCTTGTCCGGATCTATTCCGCGCCATCTGCAAAATTATTGTCGATCTACACACACGCCGCACTTCACAAACTATTTATCTTTTGAAGCATATATTACCGAGGGGTCTCTGTGGCTCCCCTCAGGCGGCTAGTGCGGCCTCAAGTTGGGCCTTGCATTCTTCAAGCTCCGGACAATCGGGTATTCTTTTTTGTAAGATCCTGTGTAATAAATGATCCTTAAATCAGTTATTCTAACTATTTTAAGTCTCGTGGGCTCTTGGCATATATAATCACAAATTTTCTCACTCGTATGTCCTTTACATACTTGCTCCGTGGCTCGCTAGACCATCTTGAGCGGCACGGAGGTGCGATCTCCAATTGAAGGCATTCAAAGCCTCTTGGGAGAAACATGCGTCACGAAGAACTGTCCGCGACGCCTATGATTCATGGCGCTCTCCACCTCGGAGTTGGTGGCGGACAATCTGTCAAGCATCCTCATCGGAGGAGCATCCGATGCACGCCTCGTGCTCGCCTCCGCTTGCATGCCCGGCTTTGGAGCCAGGCTGGCGGAGGTTCTATTAGCAACCTCTCCGGACTCACCCGCGAGCGCCTGCTTCTGAAAAGAGCACCAGGTGTTAGTCGCCTTCGAGAATCAATCCAGGAATATGGTGACGCGCCATACCGTTCTGGGCGGAGTTTCGTCCGGACCGCACTTCTTTTTAACTGCAGGGCCAAACTGCCCTTGTTGGCTAGCCGCGCGACTCGGCCTCCTGCCTCAAGGCATCCCTACGCGAAACACCATTGGTATACGGTGATAAAAAATAAGCACGGATGGGTCATTATCAGAGTATTGGGACCTCGGTCTCAGTTACCTGCGAGGCTAGAAGTATTCCGGGGTAATCGGTCGTAATGGCAACAAAGGCATTATCGATGCTCAGTTGGTGATATACCCCATCAATCAGCTCCACCAATATGTCTGGATCTTCTTGGGAGGCCGCATCGAGGAGCCGTTCCGGATCCTCGGGTTGTGGAGGCGGGTTGTTTATGTCTTTCACGGCCTGGCGCAGTTCCTGCGTCAAAATCACAAAATGAGATACCTAACCATGGGAATACGGATCCGGTGTACAAAAAGAAATGTCCGCTTACCCAGCTTCGAGGATTGTTCATAGATAATCCGCTCAATGGACTGACGCGGAGAAAATCCTCCTCTTCTCCCTTGTACATCGCAGACAAAATCTTCACCAGATCAGTGACCGATCCCGGCCCCTTACGGCCATGACGAGTGGCATCGTCCTCCCCGCTGAAATCCCACATGGGGTGGCCCCTATACTGGAGCGGTTGCACCCCCCGCATAATACATGTGGCCATGACGCCGATCATGGTCAGTCCGACATGAGCTAACAATCTTATTCGGCTCATCGGTAAAGGACGTCCTGCGTCTTCCCTCCGAGCTCCGTGGCGCCAACTCAGCGTTTCTTCAAAGGAGCATTGCTGAACTCCGGAGACCGATCCGACAGGATCCGCGGTGGGGCGTCTTCTATATAAAAACATTCCGAAGGCCAGTCTTTGGACACCTTCTTCGGGGTTCCGGATAGATATCCGGTCCCGGCGATGCGCCATAGTTCGGCTCCGCCCACTTGATATATTGAACCCTCATGAGAACGGGGTACAAGGCAGAATAATCTCTTCCACAGCGCAAAATGATCCTTGACGCCCAAGAACAGTTCGCAAAGGGCACGAAGCCCGCGATGTGCAAAATGGAGGCAGGCGTAAGGTGGTGCAACTGGAGGCTGTAGAACTCCAAGAGCCCCCGGAGAAACGGATGAATTGGAAATCTGAGTCCTCTTACTAGATAAGAGACAAAGCATACCCACTCTCCTTTAGAGGGATCAGGGACATTCTCCGCTTGCTTTCCGCCCTTGTAGGTGGCAAGTCCGGCTCGAACCGGAACCATGAAGGCCGGGGGAATAAATCCCTTGGTTTGGAGTGTCGCTAGCTCGCTATGCGGGACTGAGCATCTCTCCCAATTTCCAGGCTGAGGGCTGGGAGCGCGAGAGGAGGAGCTGTGTCGACTATCCATGATGGAATGGATTTTTGTCAAAAGCGCCTCGATGAAAGCTTCATGGGGTGGGGGGATGGTGTGACTCAGATCTAGATCCTCGTCCCTTTTATAGGCGGCTCATTTGCGCAGCTAGGGGGATAAGTGTAAAAATACCCTGGCTTTTCGCATTCATTCAAACACGTGGAAGATGGCCATTATTGGGCGTGGAAGCCAAGGAGCGCTGCATTTATCAGAAGCCGGACACTATTCAACAAGTATATGGAATTTGGAGAAGAACCCGCCTCGCAATGCCGAAGACAATCTGCGCGGACTCATCGCCATTGAAGCCTGGTTAGGGGCTCTTGAGGAGTCTGGATTAGGGGTGTCCGGATAGCGAACTATCACCGTTGGCGGACTCGGACTATGAAGATACAAGATTGAAGACTTCGTCCCGTGTCCGGATGGGACTTTCCTTGGCGTGGAAGGCAAGCTTGGCGATACGGATATGTAGATCACCTACCATTGTAACCGACTCTGTGTAACCCTAACCCTATCCGGTGTCTATATAAACCGGAGGGTTTTAGTCCGTAGGACGAACAACAATCATACCATAGGCTAGCTTCTAGGGTTTAGCCTCCTTGATCTCGTGGTAGATCCACTCTTGTACTACCCATATCATCAATATTAATCAAGCAGGAGTAGGGTTTTACCTCCATCGAGAGGGCCCGAACCTGGGTAAAAACATCGTGTCACTTGCCTCCTGTTACCATCCGCCTAGACGCACAGTTCGGGACCCCCTACCCGAGATCCGCTGGTTTTGACACCGACACCGGGCATGAGCTTGGAAAACCATTTTTCAGCTCTTGGAACATCTCATATGCTCCGTGCTGCTCAAAACGCTTTTGGAGCCCCGGTTCTAAGCTGTAAAGCATGCCGCACTGAACCAGGGAGTAATCATCACTACGCGACTGCCAGGCGTTCATAACGTCTTGAGTGGTTGGGAAAACGGGTGCTTCACCTACTGGTGCATCTAGGACATATGCTTTCTTGGCAGCTATGAGGATGATCCTCAAGTTTCGGACCCAGTCCGTATAGTTGCTGCCATCGTCTTTCAGCTTGGTTTTCTCTAGGAACGCGTTGAAGTTGAGGGCAACATTAGCGTGGGCTATTTGATCTACAAGACATATTGCAAAGATTTTTAGACTAAGTTCATGACAATTAAGTTCATCTAATCAAATTATATAATGAACTCCCACTCAGATAGACATTCCTCTAGTCATCTAAGTGATACATGATCCGAGTCAACTAGGTCGTGTCCCATCATCACGTGAGACGGACTAGTCATCATCGGTGAACATCTTCATGTTGATCGTATCTTCCATACGACTCATGTTCGACCTTTCGGTCTCTTGTATTCCGAGGCCATCTCTGTACATGCTAGGCTCGTCAAGTCAACCTAAGTGTTTTGCATGTGTAAATCTGGCTTACACCCGTTGTATGTGAACGTTAGAATCTATCACACCCGATCATCACGTGGTGCTTCGAGACAACGAACTTTCGCAACGGTGCACAGTTAGGGGGAACACTTTCATGAAATTATTATGAGGGATCATCTTATCTATGCTACCATCGTTCTAAGAAAATAAGATGTAAAACATGATAAACATCACATGCAATCAAATAGTGACATGATATGGCCAATATCATTTTGCTCCTTTTGATCTCCATCTCCAGGGCTATAGCGACCTGACCCAAAATCGGTCTAATCTCTGTGTCTGTACCATCCCAAGATCATGCTGGTAGTCACAGTACATCGATAAAGTAATCAAAGTTCAATCACACCTGAATATTATTACACGGTTCTCATATAGAGTCTTTATTACAATAGAATAAATTTGGCTCAAGGCCAACTCATGAGAAATAAACTACTAATGCTGCGGAAGCGTCGAAGGTAAAGCGAGTCCATCCGACTCCAAAGGGCAATCGCCAAGCGCGGAGCGTAGCCTCACTCCTGATCGGAATATACCTCTGCAACATAAGACGTTGCAGCCATGTAGGTCAGCTTTTGGAATAAGCTGGCAAGTCATGAAGAATAACAATAATAAACTTACTATCACTATATGCATTTTGGCTGTGGGGCTCTAGTTTCATCATTTTGCGAAAAACAAATTTTTCCCTACTACAGTGGACTTGCTTGCAAATTACTACAATTGTTGGTAGTTATTGAGATGGTTCCGCCAACCAATATCTCATTCCCAAATTATTATGTCATAAAACCCCTCAAATTAATTTATTAGTTTTAGTGTCATAAGGCCCAAGCTTCGACCAGGTTCACGAAGGCTTCCATGTTAAATCCAGGGACGACCAAGGTAAACGGTGAAAACAATATGCCTACAAAAATTTCCAATCATCATCCCAGGCACGATTACATTTCAAAAATCATACAAGGACAACTTTTCAATTTTTAAATAGATTAACAAAAAAATAACCCTAATCATAAACTCTTTTTAGCTATAAACAACCCAACCAGAAAAACCGAAGCCAGCCTATGAAATCCCCAAAGATTACAACACTGATTTCTGGACATATTGAGCATAACTTTTAAAGGATTCTTCAATAAAAAATTAATTTTAATGGTTCTAAATCTCTTTTAATTTTTCAAAGCCCTCAAATAACCAAATTTAATTTAACCAATTTTTAAGTTTATGGGATCCCCCTTTGTTAATAAATTGGGTTCACCCCGCAATTTTCCTTTAATCCACCATGTTTTCAAGACCATCTTTCCCGGTTGTTTACCAAACTTCCTTCCAAAATTCTTCACCCACCCCCAATCAGTTTTCCGGCAAAAAGGCCCACAGTCTCCGCAGCCTAATCTTCCTACTTTCTCGGGGGCCCCATTACCCGGCACCCAAGGTCCAAGGCATGCACTCCTCCATGCCATCCATTTCTTGGTGAAGCTTCCAATCAGGACTTCATCCATCAACATGAATTCACATGCCCAAACCCCACACAAAATAAACAACCAAACAACAAAGGTTACCAAAAATACTCTCATTTTTAAAAAATTTTCTCAATAACAATTTTAATAAATAAATTTGGGAACAAGATGGTTACTTTAAGCAACCAAGTAAAAATTAATTTCAACTTAACCCTTGGGCTACAATTCAAAGCAAAACATATTAAATTAAATATAAAAGCTCACAAAAAACCAAAAACAAAGAAAAAAAAAATTAAAAAAAAACCAAAACCAAAACAAAAATAAAAAAAAATTTTCTAAACAAATTAAATAATTAAAACAAATCTAAAATAATTTAATTAAAGTTGGAAAAAATTAAAAATAATTTTTCTAACTCAAGTTATAGCAGATTTACTATTCTGACTAAAACTAAATAAAGCAATTTTAATTAATTTTATCATAGCTAAATATATATTCTACAGAAACTTTAGAAAATTTCAAACCAACAAAAAAGAATCACCAAAATATTAAACAGAATAAAAGATATGAATTTTTCAAAGAAACTATTCTGCTAAAACAGAAAAATGAAATTAAAAGAAAAAGGCCTAATGGCCTAAACTTGCTCAAGCGTAATATAACCTAATGGGCCTAGGTTTAAACTAAAACGAACGGCTAAAATAAAAAAACCAACTAACTAATAAACGAAACCGGCCGGTTTTATAAAGATATTCTGGTTCTGGCCGTCCTTGAGATCGGACGGGAGGAGGTCTCCATTTACGCCCACCGGCGCGGCGCAAGGAGAGCGCGAGGGCTCCGCGCCAAGAGCTTGGGAAGACATGGAAAGGGGAGTCAGGGGTTTGGGTCGGGTGACCGGGTGGTCTAGGGCGGACGGCGAAATGGGCCGAGGGGAACCTTGGCTCCCAAGGTTTTGGAGAGAGGAGAGGGTCAAGAGGCTAGGGGGAATAAAAGGGGGGCTTTATAGCCGGGCCTGACTGCCGGGCGATTGAATCCGATCCTTCGGATCCGCGATCCTGGGCGCGGGCGAGGCGGGGGAAGAAGAGGGTGGGGTCCACGCCGGGAGAGAGAGAGAGGGCGGAGGCGGGGGCAGAGGCTATTCAAGAGGGGGGCCTGGTGGCGGCGGCCAAATGGGCCGGGGGCCTGTGGGGGGGTGGTTGGTTAGGGCGGGCGGCCAGAGGGGGTTTTTTTTTAAATTTATTTTTTAAATAAACAAAACAGAGTATAACTTAATATATAAATATTTTATATAGGGTATATATACCAAATGATCGGGAATATTCCTTTCATTTGAACATTTTCCAAAGGCAAAATCCAAACTTTATAAAATCCATTTTTTCAAATTCAAATAAAATTCAGATTTGAATCCAAATCTTTGGCATTGTTTCCTCCGATATTTTTGGAGTGTCATGTTTACTCCTCTCATACTTTTGATCAAGTATTTATCGGCTTAGTTTTTGAAATGTTTCCACTTGCCAAAGTTTGAATTCAAATTCAAAACTCAAATTTCTCTAAACTCCAAATGGCATTCAAATTCAAACAGATGCATAGGATGCTTATTATAATTGTAAAACATTCCAAATAGGAAATTTGGGATGTTACAAACCTACCCATTTTAAGATGAATCTCCCGAGATTCGGGTTGGCTAGCAATAGGTGCGGTGGTCTCAAGAAGGTCTTCTTCAGGCCCTGTGGCTTCTTCCTCGTGTGGTGACTCCACAGACCTTGCAAAATTTGATGACCTTGTGCGGGTGACTCGCAGCCTCGAGAATTCGACGGTTTCTCCTTGTAAGTCGATCACCGCTGCGTATGGCCTCTAGGGCACCGTATCTCTCAACGGACATCGCCATGTCGGCATGACATTTCTTCACCGAGAAACATGGAAGACATCATGAACTCCGGACAATCCTTCCGCAATTCCAACTTGTAAGCAACTTCTCCACGACGCTCGAGGATTTTGTAGGCCAATGAATCGGGTGCTAACTTTCCTTTGACACCAAACCTCTTGATTCCACGAAGGGAGACACACGAAGATATGCTCGGTCTCCCACTTCGTAAGTCACTTCCTTGCGCCTCGGCATAACTCTTATGTCTCGACTGCTATCTTGAGCCTGTCTCAATCAGCTTGACTTTCTTCGAATCCTGATAAGATCGGAACCAAAAGTGATCGATCTCCAACACTATCCCACAAAGAATGGTGTTCCTGCACCTCCTTCCGTGATAGAGCTTCAAAGGGCCATCTTCAAACGGATTGATAACTGTTGTTGTATGAGAACTCCGATGGCAAATTATCATCCCAGCTAGACCCATAGTCTAGACACAAGCTCTCAACATGTCCTCCGAATCTGGTTGACTCTCTCGGTCCTGTCCATCTGTCTCGGATGAAAAGGATCAATTCCAGCCTCGCACTCCAAAGTTTCATGCAACCGCTCCAAAACTTTGAGGTAAACCTGCCTCTATCTCGACACGATTTTCTTCGAACTCCATGCGACATACGATCCTGGTCATGTATATCTTGGCCAACTTAGCACCGGTATAGGTAGTCTTCACGGAATGAAATGAGCTACCTTGGTCAAACGATCAACCACTACCCAGAGAATCATAACCCGAACGGGTCCCGGTAATCCCGTGATGAAATCCATTCCAAGTTTCTCCCATTTCCAATCGAATCGCAAAGGTTGAAGTAACCCGCTGGCTTCGATGTTCCGCCTTTACACGCTGACAAACATCGACACGCCACGCACTGCAATATCCTTCTTCATACCGCCCACCAAACTTTGCTTCAAATCCAGTACATCTTGGTGTTACCGGGTGAATCGAGTACGGTGAATCATGAGCCTCAAGAATTAGCTTCCGAGTTCGGGATCATTGGGCACATAAATACGATCCTCGAACCATATAGTTCGTGTTCATCCCACGGAATCCTTTAGCTTTTCCTTCCTCCATCTTTTGCTTTATCTCATCAATTTTTGTCCGACTGGCTTCACGAATCCTTTCGCCAAAGTGGACTGAACTTCCAGAGTTGCAACAAACCTTTCGAACTATCTCCGGAGATCTCCGAGGTCATCGACTAACTCCGGGTAATCCTCCCGCCGAGGTATTCACATAACTCTTACGGCTCAAAGCATCCGCCACAACATTAGCTTTTCCGGTGGTAATGCAATCTCATGTCATAGTCCTTATCAACTCTAGCCATCTCCTCCGCCGAGGTTCAATTCCTTCGGTGAAAATATATTTCAAGCTCTTGTGATCTGTAAACATCGCAACGGTTTCCGGCGAGGAAATGTTCCTGTGTCTTGAGTGCATGCACCACGGTGCTAACTCCAAATCATGTGTGGCATAATTCATCTCATGAGGTCGAGCTGTCCGGAGGCATAAGCTACAACTTTACCTTCCGCATTAATACCCCGAGTCCTTGACGAGAAGCCCACAATAAACCGTATTCCTTATGTATGTCCGCAAAATCAACATCGGGCTGGACCAACCGCTTTTCAATTCCTGAAAACTGGCTTCACATTCCTCCCCAAACATACTTGGCTTCCTTCCAACAGCCACCATGGGCTTGGCAATCTTCGAGAAGTTCTCAATGAACCTCCGATAATATCCCGCGAGTCCGAGAAAACTGGGATCTCCTTGATCGAGGTGGGTGACGCCAATCGGTGACCGATTCAACCTTTGGGATTAACTCTATTCCTTCTCCGAAATAACATGTCCGAGGAATCCAACTTCCTTCAACCAAAATTCACATTTGCTGAACTTGGCACAACTCGATGCTCAAGTTTCTCCGTAACTAGACGCAAATGTTCCTTATGCTCTTCCTCGCTCTTGGAGAAAATCAATATATCATCGATGAACACCACGACAAACTTGTCCAGATATTCCATAAACACCTTGTTCATCAAATTCATGAAGTACGCAGGGCATTAGTCAATCCAAATGACATGACGGTATACTCATATAAACCATACCGTAGTGAATGTTGTTTTGGGTATATCCTTTCACGAATCTTCAATCGATGATACCTGATCAAGATCGATCTTAGAGAATACCTTGGCTCCAACTAGCTGATCAAACAGATCATTAATCATTGGCAGAGGGTACTTGTTCTTGATGGTTACCTCGCTCAATGACGATAATCCACAACCATCCTCAAACTTCCATCCTTCTTCTCTACCAAAAGAACTGGCTCCCAAGGTGATGAGCTTGACTAATATATCCTTTCTCCAACAACTCATTAATTTGATCCTTGATCTCTTTCAACTCATTCGTGGCATCCGATAAGGTCTCTTGGATATTGGGGCGTGCCGCAATAGCTCGATCAGAAATTCAATGTCCCCGTCTGGCATTCCGTAATTCCTCCAAACACATCGAAATTCTTGCACCATCGGCACTTCCTCCCAACAACTCCCGTGAGGGAATGCACCGATTCTTCATCCGCGTGCTCGCTACATACTTGATCCTCTTCCGCTCGGGTGGTGAGAGAATAGACTTATGGGCACCTATGTTCCTTCAAACTTTGACAACCAATCCATGCCTAGGATTACATCCAAGGTCCGGGTTTCCAACACTATGAGGTTCAGGGAAATTTATGGTTCCCGATGTTGAGGGTTGCATGACAGCCCACGCCGCCATCATTTCTCCTCCCCGAATCGACGCCAAGGGGGCTTCTAAGGGTTTTAGTGGGTAACCTGATTTTCCACAACTACCCTTGATATGAATGAATGCGCTGCACCGTAATCAAAGAGAACCAAAACTGAACATGAATTCAATAAAACTTACCAACCACAGTTCCGGTGATCATAGAGTCCTCCACGCCGATGTGGTTCACCCGAGCACGAGGGAACGGATTGGGCTTCTTCCGAGCCTCCATTGCCATTTCCATTCCTCCGCCTTGCCTCCGGCAGTCGGTGGCATAGTGCCCGCCTTCCGCACTTGAAGCGGTGATGGGCTCAGATCCTTCGGGGCGAACGGTGGATTTCCATTACCATTTCCATTGCCATTGCCATGGCCCGACTTGTTGTCCGCGCGGTTGTTCCCATTTCTCCATGGTTATGACCTCCATGGTTATGATGGGTGCCTCCCGAGTATGGTGATAGCGGGCTTCGAGCTCCCGAGTTGTGCTTCCCGCTGTACTTCCGCTTGGCTTTCTATCCTGCCGCTGCTTCTTCAAGAATGGTGGCCTTGTCTACCAGCTCCGGTAGTTGTTGAAGGTAGCCACATAAGCTGCATGCTCAGCTCATCATTGAGTCCTCAAGGAACTTCTCCTCTTGCGCATCGGGCCACATCATCGGGCATAGCGAGCGAGCTTGTTGATCATCCAGATCTGCCACAAGACGGCCTCTCGGCGAAGTTGGGAACTCACGCTTTCGCACTCATGGCTCCACGAGACATGAGCGTGCGAAGGCCTCGCTGGAATTGATCCCATGTGATGGCACCAATGGGAAAAGTGGGTGTAGTTCTCCCACCAAGAAGCTGCAGGTCCATCAAGTTGATGCGCTGCAAAGCGCACCTTCTCAAAGATCAGCATCCATGTTGATTAGCCTCTTCCGACTTTATGGAGCCAATCATCACCACAATCGCTCAAGGCTACTAGAGAACATGGATTCAACCTCGTAAATCGAAGTAAGTTGTCCACAGGGGGTGGCGGTGGATTGTTGGCGTTGTTGTTCGATTCTGAATAAGTAGCTGATCAAGGCATTCTCGGAGCAGCTGGGTGAGCTCCGGGAAACCAAGTCCGCCCTGAGGCATCCGTGTTTTGGAGTGGATGAGAAAATTAGAATAGAACAATGGTCTATGAGAAATAACACTACCCATATGAATGCACAATCATAACACACCAATCATTTATTCATTCCACTCAAACATGGTTCAAACTCGATTACAAAAGCTCAAGACTAATCAAGGGAAAACATCGCCTAACTGATCGATTTAAAAGGTAAAAGATAACATGGTGGTCGACTAAAAGTCTTCATCAGGCGCCTCCTTGTGGCTTCCTTCAGTGGTACTCCTTCAAAACCTGATCATTACTCACAGGGTCCTTCATCTCCACTGGCAAAGGTCCTCCCCAAGTCCATCCTTTCCTCTATCGCGCAAGCTTCATCTTCGGTCGCCGATCGTCTCCATGAAGTCCGCGATTTCTTCCTCATGGCCAAGGAAGTCCGCGTTTCCTCCAGCCCAGCCAGCAAAGCCTGTGTGTCTTCGAAGTTACGGCAGTCAATCTCCGCTTCCGAGAAGACACTCCAAGTCCCGGATGTAAGAGAGTGGAATCGCCCTCCACGGACGGATGATATCTCCATTCCTTGCCCGCGAGAAACCATGGCGAGGTCTGAGGATCGAAGCTCGCCCTGACTCCTCTCGAGATGTCCAAGTGCTCGATAGATCGCCACGCCCTTCCGATGATCCAGCTTGAACTCGTGAACTCAAAGTCTATAGGCCCGTGTCCTCCGGGTTTCTCCTCGGATATGCACTTCAACTCAGAGCGGTGTCCGCGAAGTGCATTGGTTGGCTTCCGTGATCGAGGGTAGAGCGATCTTCACGCTTCACCATCCGACCAGTTTCTCCGGGGCATCGCCTCATCGGGCCGGCAAAACTCCGAGCAACCGGGTGAACTCGACGGCCATCTAGAATGTTGAAAATAGGAGAAGAGTCGAATTGAGCAGGGAGAATTACGGAATGAAAAGGATTCAAAGTAAATGGTCTCTTCCTATGGCTTTCCGATCCTAGGGTTACGATCCACGGTCAGGCAGGCTTGAATACCATCTCTCAGAGCGACCTGACCCAAAATCGGTCAAATCTTCCGTGTCACCATCCCAAGATCATGCCGGTACTCACAAGACATCGATAAAGTAATCAAAGTTCAATCACACCTGAATATTATTACACGTTCTCATATAGAGTCTTTATTACAAGAATAAATTTGGCTCAAGGCCAACTCATGAGAAATAAACTACTAATGTCGGAAGGCCAAAGGTAAAGCGAGTCCATCCGACTCAAAGGGCAATCGCCAAGCGAGCGTAGCCTCACCCCGATCGAATATACCTCCGCAACATAAGACGTTGAGCCATGTAGGTCAGCTTTTGAATAAGCGGAAGTCATGAAGAATAACAATAATAAACTTACTATCACTATATGCATTTTGGCTGGGGCTCTAAGTTTCATCATTTTTAAAAGCAAATTTTTCCCTACTACAAAGGACTTGCTTGCAAATTACTACAATTGTTGGTAGTTATTGAGATGGTTCCGCCAACCAATATCTCATTCCCAAATTATTAAGTCATAAAACCCTCAAATTAATTTATTAGTTTTAGTGTTGAGATATCCAATACTTCCAAGTTCCAGAGGCTCAAATGTCCGGAATCGGGACACGGCTAATCGATTAGATCTTTAACTCGCAGAGGGTTGCGACTTTCCCCAAGAATCATTCCTCCTTTAAGTCTTCGACTTCATGGTGTTTGAAGACGGACAATGAAACAGGTCTTCCAAAGAGTTCTTCTCAACGCCGTACCCATCCAATCCTACCGTTTTCTACATCTCGAGTACCGCCCAGCCAAACTACTAGGGTCAACCCAGCCAGAGCCCATAATGGCTTTCGGCTGCACAGTAAGCTTCCGGTCATGGGGCATCCATCCTCTCTTCGTGGCTGGGTGAAGCTCCGAAGATGTCATGGCACTTCTCCATGCATCCCGCCACCACTGGTTCTCCAGGTGCCCCAACCGCCCTCCACCCAAGAGTGATTTTCAAGTCCATCTTGATCATTGTAGTTCATGGGTTGTCATCATCATTGACTCTCACATCTTGCTTATGAATTTCACTCAACCCAAAACCCGCCACGAGCATAGCAAAGTAACTACTTGTCCCGGTCATGGTAACAAGGATTGGTTCATCCTACCACATGATACTACTCAAGTTTAATAACTTCAAAATTTCACTACTGCATGCATGGTGGGTGGTGACAATTCTAATGCACAAAACATAGGTATAGAAATAACATGATCAAAACTTGCCTTGTGATGATCCTCGAAGCTAAAGATTCAGAGTAGCAAGCTTCAGACTGAAACTCTACCGAGACAAACAAACCACAATAAGCATATAGCAATGGGATCACATAACAAAGTAGCATAACAGTAACAAACCAAAACCAACAAGCAAAATCCAAAGGGAAAACTCAAAGAAAACCACTCAAAGTTTTTCCTACTTCAAACAATAGCTAGAATAGTTTTTATATAACAAAATTTCTTAACATAACCTAATCATGGTTTTAGGTTAACTTAATGTAAAAGGATTCACTAAGCAACTAGGAGCAAAAAGAATTAATTTAAAAGCTATTATAAAACTCCTTTAGGCCTAATCCAATTTCTATTAAGAAAATAAATTAAAACTTTTATTAATTATAAATAAAAGTTCATCCTATAAAGTGACAGAAACTAAAAAAAAAAAAAAAAAAAAAAAAAAAAAAAAAAAAAAAAAAAAAAAAAAAAAAAAAAAAAAAAAAAAAAAAAAAAAAAAAAAAAAAAAAAAAAAAAAAAAAAAAAAAAAAAAAAAAAAAAAAAAAAAAAAAAAAAAAAAAAAAAAAAAAAAAAAAAAAAAAAAAAAAAAAAAAAAAAAAAAAAAAAAAAAAAAAAAAAAAAAAAAAAAAAAAAAAAAAAAAAAAAAAAAAAAAAAAAAAAAAAAAAAAAAAAAAAAAAAAAAAAAAAAAAAAAAAAAATTTAAAAATCTTTCATTTTTTAATTTTATTATTTTACTTTAATTTTGAAAGTATTTAAATTTTAGTTTTTAAAGTTTCCCTTAAATTTAATTAAATTCAAAACCAAATTTTAAATTGGCATTAAATTAAAAGAAAGGATCTTTAATAATTTAAAACTTCCAAATAGGAAATTTATTTACAAACCTAATTTAAGGAAATTAAATTTTGGCTAAATATTTCTCAAAAGGTTTTTCCCCGGGTTCCTTTTTCCCCAAAAAGATTGAAAATTTAACCCTGCTTTCAGGAAATTGGAGGGTTTTCCCTTTAAGTCTCAGCGGTTTATCCTTGGGCCCTTTAACAAACGACGGCTAATTTTACCAAAACTAAAACATAACCCGTTTTTGATTTCCCTTGGCAACTTCTCCAGACGCCGGGAGAGGGCCAATGAATCGGGTCTAACCCGCCCAAACCTCGATTCCAAAGGGGGAGCCCAAAGTAGCCGTTCCCCAAAGCCTTCGGTTTGGGCCGGGTAACCTTGTCTGGGCCCGACCTTAATCAGGCTTTTTCAATCCTGAAAGAGGAAGAAAAGGTCCCCAAACCTTAAAAGTGGGTTACCTCCTTCCGTGAGTTCGAAAATCTTCAAACGATTGAAATGGGAGGAAAGATGGTTTCATCCCAGAGAAAGCAGCCCAAAGTCCAGTTCCGCTGGTTGACTTTCTCGGGCGGCCCCTTGCTCTGATGAAAAACAATTCCGCCCCCCAAAGTTTTTTTTTAAAATTTATAAACCCCTTTTACCAAATTTTTAAATGGATATACATTGGTCAGATATTTTCCAATTACAAAAGGATTTCAAATAAATATCCTTTCAAAATCAAAACCCGATGAATCAAACCCGGGGCCCGGCCCTTGAAATTTCCAAGTTTCTCCCATTTCCAATAATCGCAAAGGTTGAAGTCCCTGGCCAGTTTTTTAATTCAAAAAAATCCTCAACCCAATTCCTTCTTCAACCGCCCAGAAACTTCTTAAATGTAACTTTTTAGGAATGGAGTAACTAAAGAATTACTTCCAGTTCGGGTTTGGGCACAAAATAGTTGCCAAATTTCTTCTCCAGCTTTGCTTTTCCTTTCCCTTTTTGCTTTACCTCAATTTTTTGCCCTTTGGCTTCCAACCTTTCGAAATGGACGTTCCGAGTTGAAAAACCTTTTTCCCCCGGGAAAGGTCTCACAACTCCCGGAATTCCCGCCATGGAATTCCAAACTTTAGGCTCAAACTCCGACAACTTGCTTTTCCTGGTAAGCAATCTCAGCTAGTTTTACAATCGCCATTCCTCCCCCTTAATTCCTGGAAAAATATTCGCTCTTTTTGTAAAATCACCGGTTTCCGGCAAAATGTCTTGGTTTTCTGACCCGGCCCCCAAACAGGTTGGTTTTTCACTCATAGGTCGGGCCCAGGATAACTCAACTTTACCCCGATTTCCCTCCTCCTTGACGGAAGGCCACTAACTTTTTTATTTTTAAAAAACCGGCGTGCCAATTTTCAATTTCCCAAAACGGCTTACATTCCCCCAAAAATTTGGTTCTTCTTCCGTCGCCATGGGCTTGGATTTGAAAGTTTCAATAACCTCCATAATTCCGCAGTCCAAAAATAGGACCCTTATCGAGGGGTTTCGAATCTGGCCATGGGGTCAATTATTCCTTTCCCAAAAATTGCCGGGAATAATTCCTTCAAAAAATTACATTTGTAAGGCAAAACGATGTTCTCAAGTTTCCCGTAACTGAGAAATTTCCAGTTTCCCTTTCCAAAAAAATAAATTGAGAACCCCCTTTCCGATTTCCTAAACACCTTTTCATCAAATTCTAATAGGGTTTCTCCAAAGCAACGGTAACTTTAAAATCCGGTAAATCTTTTGGGTTTCCTTTACGATCTTAATCATGAACCCCGATAAGTCGATTTGGAATCCTTGGCCCAATAAAAAAACCATTAATCTTCAGATACTTTTCTTATTTTGCTAATCCATAATCCCCCACCTCCTTCCATCCTTTTCCCCAAAAGAACGGGCTCCCAAGGTGAACTTAAATATTCCTTTCTCCAAAATTCATTAATTTATCCTTATCTCTTTCCCATTGGTTCCATAATCTTGGTAGGGGCTGGCCCAATAGCTACGAAATTCAATTCCCCGTCGGGTTTTAATTCCTCCCCCTCGGAAAATTCTTGAAACTTCCCCCAACCCCGTGAGGGAACACCACCTCCCGGGTTCCTTTTTTTCCCCCGGTGGTACAAATAGTGGGATATTTCCTTCAAATTTGAAACTTAGCCTAGGTTACATAATCGGGTTTAACCTTGAGGTTACGGGAAATTTATGGTTCCCTTTGAGGGGCAACACCCACGGCCACTTTTCCTCCCGGGAAAAAGGGGCTTCAATTTTGTAACCCTTTTTCCACAACTACCCTTGTTGAATTCGAGTTAAAGAAACCAAAAAACTGAATTCAAAAAATTCCAACCGGCGGGTGTTGACGCCCCCACGGATTGGGTTCACCCCAGAAACGGATTCTTTTCCGACCTCCAGCCATTTCCTTCCCCCCCCGGCGCTGGCATAGTGCCCCGTTTCCGGACTTGAAGGGTGTTCCATCCTTCCCCCGGGTCCCAATTACCATTCCATTCCACCAGGCCCCTTTTTCCTTTCCTTGTTCCCATTCTATGGTTATATCCAGGATGAGGGTTCCCTCCCATATTCATACGGGTTTGTGATCCCGGTTGTCTTCCCCGGTCTTCCCATGTTTTACCCCGGTTGCCTTAAGAATTGGCCTTTCACCAGCCCCCGGTATTTTGAAGGTAACCCTGTCTTTTCCATTATCCCCCAAAACTTCCCCCCATCCCTTTCCCCAAACGGGCTAGGAGGTTGATTATACCTTTCCCAAAATTTTCCCAATTGGGAACCCGTTCTTCCACTCATTCCCTGGAATCGGAAGGCTCCTGAATTGTCCCATGTGATCAAATAAAAGGGGGTGATTCTCCCACCCCTCCAAATTTGCCCAAACGCACTTTCCAAAACGGGAAACAGGATTCTTCTTCCGCTTTTGGCCAACTACCCCGCCTGTACAGAAACCGGGGACAACCTCTAAACTTTTTGGGGGGTTTAGTTGGGTTTTTTCCATAAACGAAAGGTTCCCCGGAGGGGTTTGGGAAACCTCCTCTCGACACCGGTTTTAGGGTAGAAAAAGAATAAACAATTCTTGAAAATAACCTCCCTATAAGAAACCAAAACCCAAATATTTAATTCCACCAAAATGGTTCAAACCTTTAAAACCAGTTCAAGGAAAACACGAACGATGTTTTAAAAGTCATTGGCATAAAATCTTCCTCGGCCCCTCCCTGGGCTTCCTTCAAACCTTAAAATCCTGATCATTCCAAAAGGGTTTCATTCCCTTGAAAGGCCTTCCCCAAGCCATTTTCCTCTTCCCCCTTCATTTTGCCCAGTTATGAATGGGTTTTCCTCCCAAGGAAGTTCAAAGGCTTCCCCCCCTTTTCCCCCCCGTGTCTTCGGTTGGCTCCTCTCCCGCTTCAGAAGCCTCCAAGCCCGGATGTAAGGAGGGAAATGCCCTCCCGGCATGATTCTCCACCTTCCCCCGGAAAACCACGGGAATCTTTTGGCTGTGGGGCTCTAGTTTCATCATTTTGCGAAAAGCAAATTTTTCCCTACTACAGTGGACTTGCTTGCAAATTACTACAATTGTTGGTAGTTATTGAGATGGTTCCGCCAACCAATATCTCATTCCCAAATTATTAAGTCATAAAACCCCTCAAATTAATTTATTAGTTTTAGTGTTGAGATATCCGAATACTTCCAAGTTCCAGAGGCTCAAATGTCCGTAACCGGGGACACGGCTAATCGATTAGATCTTTAACTCTGCAGAGGGTTGCGCACTTTCCCCGCAAGAATCATTCCTCCTTTTAAGTCTTCGCACTTCATGGTGTTTGAAGGCGGGACGAATGAAACAGGGTCTTCCAAAGAGTTCTTCCGCTACCGCGGTACCCATCCAATCCTACCGTTCTTCTACATCTCGTAGTACCGCCCAGCCAGCGTCACTACTAGGGTCAACCCAGCCAGAGCCCATAATGGCTTGCGGCTGCACAGTAAGCTTCCGTCATGGGGCATCCATCCTTCTCTTCGTGGCTGGGTGAAGCTTTCCGCAAGATGTCATGGCACTTCTCCATGCATCCCGCCACCACTGGGTTCTCCAGGTGCCCGTCAACCGCCCTCCACCCAAAGAGTGATTTTCGAAGTCCATCTTGATCATTGTAGTTCATGGGGTTGTCATCATCATTAACTCTCATATCTTGCTCATGAATTTCACTCAACCCAAAACCCGTCTACGAGCATAGCAAAGTAACTACTTCGTCCCGGGGTCATGGTAACAAGGGGATTGGTTCATCCTACCACATGATACTACTCAAGTTTAATAACTTCAAAATTTCACTACTGCATGCATGGTGGGGTGGTGACAATTCTAATGCACAAAAACATAGGTATAGAAATAACATGATCAAAACTTGCCTTGCTGATGATCCTCGTAAGCTAAAGATTCGTAGTAGCAAGCTTCGCACTCCGGATACTCTACCGAGACAAACAAACCACAATAAGCATATAGCAATGGGATCACATAACAAAGTAGCATAACAAAGTAACACACCAAAACCAACAAGCAAAATCCAAAGGGAAAAACTCAAAGAAAACCACTCAAAGTTTTTCCTACTTCAAACAATAGCTAGAATAGTTTTTATATAACAAAAATTTCTTAACATAACCTAATCATGGTTTTAGGTTAACTTAACAGAAAATGATTCACTAAGCAACTAGGAGCAAAAAGAATTAATTTAAAAGCTATTATAAAACTCCTTTTAGGCCTAATCCAATTTCTATAAAGAAAAATAAATTAAAACTTTTATTAATTATAAATAAAAGTTCATCCTATAAAGTGACAGAAACTATCCTAGAATAATCAATCACAAGTTAAAAATAAATTTATTTACTAATTAAAATTTTAGGAAAACAGGAGCTAGTTAATTTAATTAGGATTAATAGGATTCTGCTTGAAACTAATTATTTGTTAATCCTAAAATACCCAAATTAATTTTTATGGTTTGGCAATGTTAAAATAAAGTTGGGACAAAAAGAATCATCCAAAAATAATTTTTCTAACTCAAGTTATAGCAGATTTACTATTCTGACTAAAACTAAAATAAAGCAATTTTAATTAATTTTATCATAGCTAAATATATATTCTACAGAAACTTTAGAAAATTTGCAAACCAACAAAAAAGAATCACTCAAAAAATTAAACAGAATAAAAGATGAATTTTTCAAAATGTAAACTATTCTCGCTAAAACAGAAAAATGAAATTAAAAGAAAAAGGCCTAATGGGCCTAAATGCGTGCCTCATGTAATATAACCTAACGGGCCTAGGTTTAAACTAAAACGAACCGGCTAAAATAAAAAACCTAACTAACTAATAAACCGGACGAACCGGCCGGTCTTTTTATAAAAGATATTTCTTCGGGATTCTAATCTGGTCGTCTGCTTGAGATCGGACGGGGAGGAGGTCTCCGGCGACTTATCAAGGCCCGACGGCGGCGGCGGCGGCGGCAGAGAGAGGCGCGAGGGCTCAAGGCCGGGCGAGCTCGGGAAGTAGCCGCAAGGGAAAGTGGGGAGCTCGGGAGGGTTTGGTGGGGTCGGGGTGACTGGGTGGTCTAGGGCGGCGACGGCGGCGACAATGGCGGCGGGGGAACTCGGGCTCCCAAGTGCTCTGGAGAGAGAGGAGAGGGCTCAGCGAGGGCTAGGGGTGGAATGGGGTGCGGGGGTCGGCTTTATAGCTGTGGCCTCGACGGCTGGGGGCGATCGGGCGATCGAATCCCGGATCCTTCGATCCGGCGATCCACGGCGGCGACGGCGAGGCGTGGGGCGGGGGAAAGAAGATGGGGTGGGGTCCGCTGTCGGTGAGAGAGAGAGAGAGGCGAGGCGAGCGGGTGGCCGGCGCGTAGGCTATTCGGGCGAGGGGGGCTGGTGGGCACACTGGCTGGGCCATAATGGCTGTGGGCTGGGTTGGGCCGGTGGGTGGGGGCACTGGTCAAGTTGGGGACTGGGTCTGGCGCCAGAGGGGGTTTTTCTTTTTTTTAAAATTTATTTTTTTAAAATAAACAAAACAGAGTATAACTTAATATATATAAATATTTTATATAGGGTATATATATACCAAAATGATCAGGGGAATATTCCCTTTCATTTGAACATTTTTCCAAAGGCAAAATACAAACTTTATAAAAATCCATTTTTTTCAAATTCAAATAAAATTCAGATTTGAATCCAAATCTTTTGGCATTGTTTCCTCTGATATTTTTGGAGTGTCATGTTTACTCCTCTCATACTTTTGATCAAGTATTTATCAGGCTTAGTTTTTGAAATGTTTCCCACTTGCCAAAGTTTGAATTCAAATTCAAAACTCAAATTTCTCTAAACTCCAAATGGCATTCAAATTCAAACAGATGCATAGGATGCTTAGCTATAATTGTAAAACATTCCAAATAGGAAATTTGGGATGTTACAAACCTACCATTTTAAGATGAATCTCGCCGAGATTCGGGTTGGCTAGCAATAGGTGCGGTGGTCTCAAGAAGGTCTTCTTCGCCCCCAGTGGCTTCTTCCTCGTGTGGTGACTCCACAAGACCTTGCAAAATTTGATGACCTTGTCATGGGTGACTCGCTTGCAGTCTCGAGAATTCGGACGGGTTTCTCCTTGTAAGTCGATCACTATCGTCTGTATGGCCTCTAGGGGCACCAGATCTTCAACGGACATCGCCATGTCGGCATGACATTTCTTCGCTTGAGAAACATGGAAGACATCATGAACTCCGGACAATCCTCCGCAATTCCAACTTGTAAGCAACTTCTCCACGACGCTCGAGGATTTTGTACGGACCAATGAATCGGGTGCTAACTTTCCTTTGACACCAAACCTCTTGATTCCACGGTGGAGACACACGAAGATATGCTCGGTCTCCCACTTCGTAAGTCACTTCCTTGCGCTTCGTCGGCATAACTCTTATGTCTCGATCGTGCTATCTTGAGCCTGTCTCGAATCAGCTTGACTTTCTCTTCGAATCCTCGATAAGATCGGAACCAAAAGTGATCGATCTCCAACACTATCCCACAAAGAATGGTGTCCTGCACCTCCTTCCGTGATAGAGCTTCGAAGGGGCCATCTTCAAACCGGATTGATAACTGTTGTTGTATGAGAACTCACGATGGCAAATTATCATCCCAGCTAGACCCATAGTCTAGTACACAAGCTCTCAACATGTCCTCCGTAATCTGGTTGACTCTCTCGGTCCATCCATCTGCTCATGGATGAAAAGCTGTCTCAATTCCAGCCTCGCACTCCAAAGTTTCATGCAACCGCTTCCAAAACTTTGAGGTAAACTGCGCGCCTCTATCCGACACGATTTTCTTCGAACTCCATGCGCACATACGATCCTGGTCATGTATATCTTGGCCAACTTAGCACCGGTATAGGTAGTCTTCACGGAATGAAATGAGCTACCTTGGTCAAACGATCAACCACTACCCAGATAGAATCATAACCTGAACGGGTCCCGGTAATCCCGTGATGAAATCCATTCCAAGTTTCTCCCATTTCCAATCGGAATCGCAAAGGTTGAAGTAACCCCGCTGGCTTCGATGTTCTGCCTTTACACGTTGACAAACATCGCATATCGCTACGCATCGCAATATCCTTCTTCATACCGTCCACCGTAAACTTTGCTTCAAATCCAGTACATCTTGGTGTTACCGGGTGAATCGAGTACGGTGAATCATGAGCCTCAAGAATTAGCTTCCCGAGTTCGGGATCATTGGGCACATAAATACGATCCTCGAACCATATAGTTCCGTGTTCATCCTTACGGAATCGTTTAGCTTTTCCTTCCTCCATCTTTTGCTTTATCTCATCAATTTCCTTGTCCGACTTCTGGGCTTCACGAATCCTTTCGGCCAAAGTGGACTGAACTTCCAGAGTTGCAACAAATCCTTTCGAACTATCTCCACCGGAGATCTCCGAGGTCATCGACTAACTCCTGGGTAATCCTCCGCCGTCGAGAGTATTCACATAACTCTTACGGCTCAAAGCATCTGCCACAACATTAGCTTTTCCCGTGGTAATGCAATCTCATGTCATAGTCCTTTATCAACTCTAGCCATCTCCTCTGCCGAGGTTCAATTCTTCTGCGTGAAAATATATTTCAAGCTCTTGTGATCTGTAAACATCGCAACGGTTTCCGGCGAGGAAATGTCTCTGTGTCTTGAGTGCATGCACCACGGCTGCTAACTCCAAATCATGTGTGGCATAATTCATCTCATGAGGTCGTAGCTGTCTGGAGGCATAAGCTACAACTTTACCTTCCTGCATTAATACTCCTCCGAGTCCTTGACGAGAAGCGTCACAATAAACCTGGTATTCCTTATGTATGTCTGGCAAAATCAACACTGGGGCTGTGACCAACCGTTTCTTCAATTCCTGAAAACTGGCTTCACATTCCTCACTCCAAACATACTTGGCTTCCTTCTTCAACAGTTCAGTCATGGGCTTGGCAATCTTCGAGAAGTTCTCAATGAACCTCCGATAATATCCTGCGAGTCCGAGAAAACTGCGGATCTCCTTGACTGAGGTGGGTGATTGCCAATCGGTGACTGATTCAACCTTGGCGGGATCAACTGCTATTCCTTCTCCTGAAATAACATGTCCGAGGAATCCAACTTCCTTCAACCAAAATTCACATTTGCTGAACTTGGCATACAACCGATGTTCTCAAGTTTCTCCGTAACTAGACGCAAATGTTCCTTATGCTCTTCCTCGCTCTTGGAGAAAATCAATATATCATCGATGAACACCACGACAAACTTGTCCAGATATTCCATAAACACCTTGTTCATCAAATTCATGAAGTACGCAGGAGCATTAGTCAATCCAAATGACATGACGGATACTCATATAAACCATACCGGTAGTGAATGCTGTTTTGGGTATATCCTTTTCACGAATCTTCAACTGATGATACCCTGATCGAAGATCGATCTTAGAGAATACCTTGGCTCCAACTAGCTGATCAAACAGATCATTAATCATTGGCAGAGGGTACTTGTTCTTGATGGTTACCTCGTTCAATGTACGATAATCCACAACCATCCTCAAACTTCCATCCTTCTTCTCTACCAAAAGAACTGGGGCTCCCCAAGGTGATGAGCTTGGACGAATATATCCTTTCTCCAACAACTCATTAATTTGATCCTTGATCTCTTTCAACTCATTCGGTGGCATCCGATAAGGTCTCTTGGATATTGGGGCTGTGCCGCAATAGCTCGATCAGAAATTCAATGTCCCCGTCCGTGGCATTCCCGTAATTCCTCCGAAAACACATCGGGAAATTCTTGCACCATCGCACTTCCTCCCGAACAACTCCCGTGAGGGAATGCACTGATTCTTCATCCGGCTGTGCTCGCTACATACTTGATCCTCTTCGCCCGGTGGTGAGCGTAATAGACTTATGGGCACGCCTATGTTCCTTCAAACTTTGACAACCAATCCATGCCTAGGATTACATCCAAGGTCCGGGTTTCCAACACTATGAGGTTCACGGAAATTTATGGTTCCCGATGTTGAGGGTTGCATGACAGCCCACGCCGCCATCATTTCTCCTCCTCGCGAACCGACGCGAAGGGGCTTCTAAGGGTTTTAGTGGGTAACCCGCATTTTTCCACAACTACCCTTGATATGAATGAATGCGCTGCACCGTAATCAAAGAGAACCAAAACTGAACATGAATTCAATAAAACTTACCAACCACAAGTTGTCCGGCTGATCATAGACGCCCTCCACGCCGATGTGGTTCACCCGAGCACGAGGGAACGGATTGGGCTTCTTCACGAGCCTCCATTGCCATTTCCATTCCTCCGCTTGGCCTCCGGCAGTCGGTGGCATAGTGCCCGCCTTCCGGCACTTGAAGCAGGTGATGTGGCTCAGATCCTTCTGAGCCGGGCAGAAAAAGGTGCTGATTGCCATTACCATTGCCATTGCCATTGCCATGGCCTCGACTTGTTGTCCTGGCTGCGGTTGTTCCCATTTCCTCCATGGTTATGACCTCCATGGTTATGATGGGTGTGCCCTCCCGAGTATGGTGCATAGCGGGCTTCACTGAGCTCCCGAGTTGTGCTTCCCCGGCTGTACTTCCGCTATGCTTTCTATCTCTGCTGCTTGCCTTCAAGAATGGTGGCCTTGTCTACCAGCTCCTCGGTAGTTGTTGAAGGTAGCCACAATAAGCTGCATGCTCAGCTCATCATTGAGTCCCTCAAGGAACTTCTCCGCTTATGCATCGGTGGCCACATCATCGGGGGCATAGCGAGCGAGCTTGTTGATTCATCCACGATCGCCACAAGACGGTTCCCTCGGCGTAAGTTGCGGAACTCACGCTTCTTCGCACTCATGGCTCCAGCTGAGACATGAGCGGTGCGGAAGGCCTGCTGGAATTGATCCCATGTGATGGCACCAATGGGAAAAGTGGCGTGTAGTTCTCCCACCAAGAAGCTGCAGGTCCATCAAGTTGATGCGCTGCAAAGCGCACCTTCTCAAAGATCGCATCCGACAGCGATTAGCTCTCTTCCGACTTTATGAGCCAATCATCAGCCACAATCGCTCAATGCTACTAGAGAACACCGCGGATTCAACCTCGTAAATCGAGTCAAGTTGTCCACAGGGGTGGTGGCGGTGGATTGTTGGCGTTGTTGTTCGATTCTGAATAAGTAGCTGCATCATTGCATTCTCGCCGAGCAGCTGGGTGAGCTCCGCGGGAAACCAAAGGTCACGCCCTCGGAGGCATCCGTGTTTTGGAGTGGATGAGAAAATTAGAATAGAACAATGGTCTATGAGAAATAACACTACCCATATGAATGCACAATCATAACACACCAATCATTTATTCATTCCACTCAAACATGGTTCAAACTCGATTACAAAAGCTCAAGACTAATCAAGGGAAAACATCGCCTAACTGATCGACGAAAAAGTAAAAGATAACATGGTGGTCAACTAAAAGTCTTCATCGCTGGCGCCTCTTGTGGCTTCCTTCTGGTACTCCTTCAAAATCCTGATCATTACTCACGAGGGTCCTTCATCTCCACTCGGTAAAGGTCCTCTCCCAAGTCCATCCTTTCCTCTATCGCGGCAAGCTTCATCTTCGTGTCGCCGACTGTCTCCATGAAGTCCGCGACTTCTTCCTCATGGCCAAGGAAGTCTGCGTGCCTTCTCCTCCAGCCCAGTTCACGGAACAAAAGCTTCCGTGTGTCTTCGAAGTTACGGCGAGTCCGAATCTCCCGCTTCTCGAGAAGACACTCCAAGTCCCGGATGTAAGAGAGAGTGGAATCGCCCTCCACGGCACGGATGATATCTCCATTCCTTGCCTCGCGAGAAACCATGGCGAGGTCTCGAGTGATCGAGCTCGCCTTGTACTCCTCTCGGAGATGTCCAAGTGCTCGATAGATCGCCACGCCCTTCCGATGATCCAGCTTGAACTCGTGAACTCAAAGTCTATAGGCTCCGTGTGTCCTCCGAAGGTTCTCCCGGATATGCACTTCAACTCAGAAGCGGTGTCCGCGGAAGTGCATTGGTTGGCTTCCGGTGATCGAGGGTAGAGCGATCTTCAGCTGCTTCACCATCTCGACCAGCTTTCTTCCAAGGGCATCGCCTCATCGGGCCGGCAAAACTCCGTAGCAGTAACTGGGGTGAACTCGACGCCATCTAGAATGTTGAAAATAGGAGAAGAGTCAGAATTGAGCAGGGGAGAATTACGGAATGAAAAGGATTCAAAGTAAATGGTCTCTTCCTATGGCTTTCCGATCCTAGGGGTTACGATCCTACGGTCAGCGTGTGCTCTGATACCATCTCTGTAGAGACCTGACCCAAAATCGGTCAAATCTCTGTGTCTGTACCATCCCAAGATCATGCTGGTACTCACAGTACATCGATAAAGTAATCAAAGTTCAATCACACCTGAATATTATTACACGGTTCTCATATAGAGTCTTTATTACAATAGAATAAATTTGGCTCAAGGCCAACTCATGAGAAATAAACTACTAATGCTGCGGAAGCGTCGAAGGTAAAGCGAGTCCATCCGACTCCAAAGGGCAATCGCTAAGCGCTGAGCGTAGCCTCACTCCCGATCGAATATACCTCGCAACATAAGACGTTGCAGCCATGTAGGTCAGCTTTTGGAATAAGTGGCAAGTCATGAAGAATAACAATAATAAACTTACTATCACTATATGCATTTTGGTGGGGGCTCTAGTTTCATCATTTTGCTAAAAGCAAATTTTTCCCTACTACAAAGGACTTGCTTGCAAATTACTACAATTGTTGGTAGTTATTGAGATGGTTCCGCCAACCAATATCTCATTCCCAAATTATTAAGTCATAAAACCCTCAAATTAATTTATTAGTTTTAGTGTTGAGATATCCGAATACTTCCAAGTTCCAGAGGCTCAAATGTCCGTGAATCGGGACACGGCTAATCGATTAGATCTTTAACTCTGCAGAGGGTTGCGACTTTCCCGCAAGAATCATTCCTCCTTTTAAGTCTTCGCACTTCATGGTGTTTGAAGACGGACGAATAATGTGGTCTTCCAAAGAGTTCTTCCGCTACTCCGGTACCCATCCAATCCTACCGTTCTTCTACATCTCGTAGTACCGCCCAGCCAGCGTCACTACTAGGGTCAACCCAGCCAGAGCCCATAATGGCTTGCGGCTGCACAGTAAGCTTCCGGTCATGGGGCATCCATCCTTCTCTTCGTGGCTGGGTGAAGCTTTCCAAGATGTCATGGCACTTCTCCATGCATCCCGCCACCACTGGTTCTCCAGGTGCCCGCCAACCGTCCTCCACCCAAAGAGTGATTTTCAAGTCCATCTTGATCATTGTAGTTCATGGGGTTGTCATCATCATTAACTCTCATATCTTGCTCATGAATTTCACTCAACCCAAAACCCGCTCACGAGCATAGCAAAGTAACTACTTCGTCCCAGGGTCATGGTAACAAGGGGATTGCTTCATCCTACCACATGATACTACTCAAATTTAATAACTTCAAAATTTCACTACTGCATGCATGGTGGGGTGGTGACAATTCTAATGCACAAAAACATAGGTATAGAAATAACATGATCAAAACTTGCCTTGCCGATGATCCTCGAAGCTAAAGATTCAGAGTAGCAAGCTTCAAGACTCCGGATACTCTACCGAGACAAACAAACCACAATAAGCATATAGCAATGGGATCACATAACAAAGTAGCATAACAAAGTAACACACCAAAACCAACAAGCAAAATCCAAAGGGAAAAACTCAAAGAAAACCACTCAAAGTTTTTCCTACTTCAAACAATAGCTAGAATAGTTTTTATATAACAAAAATTTCTTAACATAACCTAATCATGGTTTTAGGTTAACTTAACAGAAAAGGATTCACTAAGCAACTAGGAGCAAAAAGAATTAATTGAAAAGCTATTATAAAACTCCTTTTAGGCCTAATCCAATTTCTATAAAGAAAATAAATTAAAACTTTTATTAATTATAAATAAAAGTTCATCCTATAAAGTGACATAAACTATCCTAGAATAATCAATCACAAGTTAAAAATAAATTTATTTACTAATTAAAATTTTAGGAAAACAGAGCTAGTTAATTTAATTAGGATTAATAGGATTCTGCTTGAAACTAATTATTTATTAATCCTAAAATACCCAAATTAATTTTTATGGTTTGGCAATGTTAAAATAAAGTTGGGACAAAAAGAATCATCCAAAAATAATTTTTCTAACTCAAGTTATAGCAGATTTACTATTCTGACAAAAACTAAAATAAAGAAATTTTAATTAATTTTATCATAGCTAAATATATATTGTACAGAAATTTTAGAAAATTTGCAAACCAACAAAAAAAGAATCACTCAAAAATATTAAACAGAATAAAAGATATGAATTTTTCAAAACAGAAACTATTCTGCTAAAACAGAAAAATGAAATTAAAAGAAAAAAGGCCTAATGGGCCTAAACTGTGCCCTGCGCGTAATATAACCTAACTGGGCCTAGGTTTAAACTAAAGCGAACCAGGCTAAAATAAAAAAAAACCTAACTAACTAATAAACCGGACGAACCGGGCCGGTCTTTTTATAAAAAGATACCCCTTCGGGGGTTCTAATCTGGCCGTCTGTTTGAGATCGGACGGGGGAGGGAGGTCTCCGGCGACTTCATCAAGGTCCCAAGCCCGGCGGCGGCGCGCGGCGAGAGGCGGCGAGGGTTCAAGGCCGGCGACCTGGGAAGTAGCCGTCATGGGAAGTGGGAGCTCGGGGAGGGGTTTGGTGGGGTCGGGGGTGACCGAGGTGGTCTAGGGCGGCGACGGCGGCGACAATGGCGGCGAGGGGGAACTCGGGCTCCGGCGTGCTCGGGGAGAGAGAGGAGAGGGCTCGGCGAGGGCTTGGGGGAATGGGTGCGGGGGGTCGGCTTTATAGCTGTGGCCTCGGACGGCTTGGGGCGATCGGGGCGATCGAATCCCGGATCCTTCGATCCGCGATCCATGGCGGCGGGCGAGGCGTGGGGCGGGGAAAGAAGATGGGTGGGGTCCGCTGTCGGTGAGAGAGAGAGAGGCGAGGCGAAGCGGGTGGCCACAGTAGGCTATTCGGGCGAGCGGGGCCTGGTTGGCACTGGCTGGCTGGGCAGTGGGTGGGCCGGGCCGGGTGGTGGGGGATGGGCGCTGGGTGGGCCAGGTGGTGGGCCGGGCGCCAAAGGGGTTTTTTTTTTTTTTAAATTTATTTTTTTAAAATAAACAAAACAGAGTATAACTTAATATATATAAATATTTTATATAGGGTATATATATACCAAAATGATCAGGGGAATATTCCCTTTCATTTGAACATTTTTCTAAAGGCAAAATCCAAACTTTATAAAAATCCATTTTTTCAAATTCAAATAAAATTCAGATTTGAATCCAAATCTTTTGGCATTGTTTCCTCTGATATTTTTGGAGTGTCATGTTTACTCCTCTCATACTTTTGATCAAGTATTTATCAGGCTTAGTTTTTGAAATGTTTCCCACTTGCCAAAGTTTGAATTCAAATTCAAAACTCAAATTTCTCTGAAACTCCAAATGGCATTCAAATTCAAACAGGATGCATAGGATGCTTAGCTATAATTGTAAAACATTCCAAATAGGAAATTTGGGATGTTACAAGGGCGCCATGATCCTCATCATCACCGGCATGACACCACGATCTCCATCATCATGATCTCCATCATTGTGTCTTCATGAAGTTGTCATGCCAACGATTACTTCTACTACTATGGCTAACAGTTTAGCAATAAATTAAAGTAATTACATGGCGTTATTCAATGACACGCAGGTCATACAATAAATAAAGACAACTCCTATGGCTCCTGCCGGTTGTCATACTCATCGACATGCAAGTCGTGATTCCTATTACAAGAACATGATCAATCTCATACATCACATATATTTCATTCATCACATCCTTTTTGGTCATATCACATCACAAGGCATATGCTGCAAAAACAAGTTAGACGCCTCTAATTGTTGTTGCATGTTTTACGTGGCTGCTATAGGGTTCTAGCAAGAACGCTTTCTTACCTACGCCAAAACCACAACGTGATATGCCAATTTCTAATTACCCTTCATAAGGACCCTTTTCATCGAATCCGATCCGACTAAAGTGGGAGAGACAGACACCCGCTAGCCACCTTATGCAACTAGTGCATGTCACCGGTGGAACCCGTCTCACGAAACGCACGTAAGGTCGGTCCGGCCGCTTCATCCCACGATGTCACCAATCAAGATAAGACTAGTAATGGCAAGTAAATTGACAAAATCGACGCCCACAACAACTTGTGTTCTACTCGTGCATAGAAACTACGCATAAACCTAGCTCATGATGCCACTATTGAGGATTGAAAGTGCAACTATCCCTAGGTGGTTTTGGTAATTCATAACAACATATAGCTCATTGAGCTAATGCTATTCCAAGACAAATATTTCAGGAAAGCTCAATGAATGGCATGGCATGGATGATGAAAGTGGATCCCTCAAAATATTAAGGACAAAGGATTGGCTCAAGCTCGAAAGCTCAAGACTCTACATTTTACATTTTAGTGATCCAAGATCACATTGAGTCTATAGGAAAAGCCAATACTATCAAGGAGGGATGAGGTGTTGCTTAATGAGGCTCTTGCTTCATGTGCTTAGTGATATGCTCCAAAACCCTCCACTACTTTCTCACATCCACATATGACCTAAACCTAAAGTCAAACTCGGCCCCCATCGATTCTTTCTATCCGGCGCCACCGAGTTCAAATGTCATAGCCACTGCCACAAACCCTAGGCAAATCGGTATCACCGATAGGGATCTTGGTCTCACCGAGATGGGATTGTAATCGCTCTGTTTCCCTTTGTAACATTTCGGTCTAACCGAAGTGAGCGATCGGTCCCACCGAGATTGCAGTGTAAACTCTCTGTTTTCCTTTCGTAACTTTTCGGTCTCACCGAAAGAGCGAATCAAGAGGATATTGATGCATTTGAAGTAGCACCTAAGGCCTTGGTCAAGTGGGTTCCCAAGACTACGTCAAGTTCTACTTCATCAAGTACAACTACTACACCAAGGATTCCCATCAAGATGATGTGGATCCCGAAGAAGAAGAACTAGAGAGTTCTTGAGGGTGACTCTGCCAACATTCTTCACTCATATCATTATGGCAAGGACAAGTGCAATCATCTTTCATATCTTGCACTAGTTCAAGGAGTCACAAACCCTCATGTTGGTAAGGCAAGGGACAAGGTAACCTAATGTTTTCATGGACATCATTTTGTGCATGCATCACTCTATGTCTATGGATATTCTTGTTTGTTCCTTGTGGGACTAACCCATGTAGGTATTGAAAGTGCAACTCACTCCAAAGGATTGCTCCAAAAGATCTACATCAACATTGAGCATCCACATCTTCAACACCTACATGAAGTCATCATCGACAAAACCCAAGGTTAGTTCATCCCTCTAAGGGGGGATCTCACATCTAGGGGGAGCTTAACTCTAAGAATTGAGTCAAAGCAACTCTAATGATGTGAACACATAAATGCTTTATGTAAAAGTAGTAACCCCACTTGAGCTTAAACGATGAGTATGACCTATGATCAAATGTTCTCATTTGACTCCTAAGTCAATATATTCATATATAGATGACCTAGTCATCGCCAATTGTTTGATAGATGCTAGAATTGAATGTGCATGCTTTGTCACATATTTTATTTGTCATTTCATTGTGTGAGCATGTTGGTTGCATATTTTACTCATTCGAGGACATCCACTTGTTGTTTTGATTGATTGGTTTCTTCTTTTTTTGGCCAAGTGGATGGACAAGAATGCTTAAGAACCTTCTCTAGCTATCTATGCTTTTCTCGCCTCAAACTCTATTCATGCTACATCACAAAACTTGATCAAGTCGATTCGAACCACTCTGGTGAGGAGCACTCGAGTCCCCGATTCATCATAGACTTAAACTTCCAAAACTTCTTTGGATTTTCGGTCCGACCGATTCTCCATTTCGGTCATACCGAGATCACTAAGTCGATCTAGGTTTTCATCTCGGTGCAACCGATTTGAACTTTTCGTCACACCGAGTTGCTGAATCATATCAGTTATGCATCTCGGTGCCACCGAAGTTGTTCCACTTCGGTCACACCGACAGTTGTCGGGCTATATATTCTCACGGGCAAATTTTGGAAAACTTTCGTAAACTCTTCGCCGCACATAGCTCGCTTCTGCCTACTAGGTCTCCGGATCGTCGACTTCATCGCCACCGCCTCCTCGTCGCTGGTCTCCGCCGCCGTCAACGGATTTCATCTCCGCCGCTGCCAGAAGCGAAGTTCACCGCCAACTAGGGTATGAACTCGATCACATCGCTATCCTCGTCTCGATTCTCAGACATTGTGTTCATAATGCTTCTTGCCACGATTGAAACACCTCTATCCAATCAAAACAATCCTTAGAATAGATGTGACTCGAAATTTAGGGTTAGGTTTCACCAAACCATCTCGACCTGCCGAGTTGAAAAACTCGTCCCACCGATTTGGCTAACGCCATTGCACTAGTAACTCTCGGTCTGACCGAGAATTGCTAATCAGTGTGACCGATTTTAAAACTTTGTGAAACCCTAGCAGTCTCGGTGCCACCGAACTGTGACTCGGTCTGACCGAGTTCACTAGTTTAGGTTCCAAAACTGCTTCGGTATCACCGAGTTTGAAAATCGGTAGATCCGAGATGCTTTCTGTGGAAAACTAAAACTAAGTTCTTGAATCATTCTTTTGCAAAAATCTCTGCATTTTGTGATGCTCATCCACTCTACCTCATCTATAACTATTCACAGGGTCGCAGTCAGTGTGTGCAGCATGTCAGACCGAAGTGACAGCCAGAACAAGTCAAAAGAGCAGATTCACATGAGTGAGGGCACTAGTCCCTCTAGCAGCTCAGATGAGGGGAGCAGGAGCACTCCCAGCAATTTGCCCAAGGCTGCCACAAGGACAAGGAAGAAGAAAACCTCAGAGTCTGAGGATCACTACACCACAACACTGATGCAAGGACAGAAAAACTGACAGGAGAAGACACTTTAGAGGGCAGATAAACTGCCAGGACAGTCTTTCTCCCGGCAGATAGAACCGCCACAAGAACGGCTGCCGGGGATTACTTGTCCCGGCAGATAAACTTCTCCCGGCAGTTTGTTTGCCCTTGCCCATCTATTTGCCGGCAGTCCATTTTCTCCCGGCAGATTGGTCAAGGGACATGCAACTACAATTAATGGCAGTTCTACTGCCAGCACAAGTATCTTTACCCGGCAGTTTTTATGCCAGTACATTGATTTCATTAGCAAACTGTTCTAGGAATCCCTAATGTAATATCCATTCATTTTATTCAAGCAATCATGACGTACCACACAATTTATACATTCACTTCATCAATCAAAGTAACATATAGGCCTCATCAAAAACCTTAAAGTTGAGTCAATAAACATATATAACAATCATATATAAGGAGGTTGTGCCACAAATGGAGAAGTACATATACGTTTCTAGATGTGCCACACAACCAAAATGAAGTAGTGCCACAAATGGAGAAGTACATATATTTCTAAATGTGCCACACAACCAAAATGGGCAGAGCAAGTCTCGGCATATGACATTATCACCCCACCAACTTAATTACAGGTCTTCCAAATCTTCAACGGCTTGAAGGTCTTTCAAACGTCCGTCAACTTGTGTGCCTTTCGGAAACCTGCAATAGATTGGAAACTCAAAATGAAGCTCTTGTTTCAGATTTTTGAAGAGACAAATTAAAGATTTTGACATGTAGCAATTTAACTTATGGGCATAAATAAAACTCTTCTAAATGTGTTGCACTTCATCATCACAGCAAGCAAAATCACATAATTAGATCAAGCAAGAATCATTTGCCCTGCACATACAAAGATTATCCATGGTAAAATTTGGCAAACCAGAAATTTGTACATAATTGATTTACACCGAACATACCAAGAGCTAATTCTAAGTAGACAAAGTAATACCTAGTGAATATAAGCAGGATTCCATGGCAAAACAATATGTCAAGTTACAACTTACTAATGAAAGCTTTATTTTCGTCAGTGGCATATAAGTGCTTTTGGGATTTAAGTGACATTAGTGGATGTAGGAAAAGCTGATATTGCTTCTTGTTACTACTTCTAACATCGATATTTTTCCCTTCTAAAAAACACGACCACAAGTTAATATTCAGTGCAGAGGACATATTTTTACTTTGAGCAACCAATGTAAATATTCAATACAGAGTAATTTAGTTTTAAAGCAACCATTGACCGAGACCACAGAGAATCTGGAGGAAGCAATTGCTGGAGACTATAGCTATGGCAGCGTAAGGAAGCAATTGAGAAAGCAAGATAAACACGATGCTAAATGTGAGGCCTTTGTTCTATGACATGTCCAAAACTCGATGTTCATGATTCTCAATATTTGTCATGCTACTTTCAAAATTTACGTATATATTTCCTTTGCAAGAGTACAGTTTTGTAGTGATCAAAAGCTCCCTGTATGCTCTATGTACATAGTTAAATAGGAGAACAATAGGGGGAAAACTATTACTCATCCCCTCAAACCGAGTTTTTGCCTAGGAAGCTGGCGGTTGGTGATGAGTGATCAAGTTGAGGATTTGTGGTTGTGGTATGTTGCCTAACAGGGCCTAAGTAAGCATATTATGCAAAAATAGACATCAACCAAGAAAAAGAATGACAGAATATCGATATAGAGAACTGTTTTACGATGCTGCTAATATTATTAAGCTGGACAAGTGAACATCAGATGGAAAACTGGACAAGTGAAAATAACAGATAATAAATAGAGAACTGTGTTTTGCGAAGCTTCTAATATTATCAAGCAAAGAAAACGAGCTTGTCACTAACCCAGACTAGCACATGAACAAGATCAAAGACCTACCTATGAAGAAATTTTTACCAAATGAGCATTTTTCACCCAACTTGTTAGGCATACAAATAAGCGACCAATAGTTAATACCATCACATCCAAATGTTGTGCTTGTTACCTACGAACCATGAGGGTAGAATACAGAGAAAATAACGGGATAGAGTTCTCCATAGAACAAATGTACAGTACAGATCACACAACCCAGAGCAGAAGATAAACAAGATCAGGGACCTAATCATAGAGAAAATTTTAGGAAATGAGCAAAGCATCGCTATCTAGATAGACTGCCATTCAAATCTGCATTTTATCACTTCCAATTTGATTCTACGAGGTAATACTAGCAGTAAGCTAACAGAGCAGGGTTCCGATGTGACAAGAAAAACTAAGAGGTCTGACTTGGCCAATATTTCCTGTTTCAATATTTTTAAATCGCCTAACATCACAAACAAAGGTGCATGCAGTATAAGCAATGCATCTTATAAGCTTAGCTCTTTCTGAAGTGATCAATGCATCTTATAAGGTACTCTTTATAAGAAATAGTATTATCATGATTGAGAGGCTTTGAGTTCCTTCCAAATTTATCAAGATAATGATTGAATGTCAAACAACAAAGAAATAATATCACATGGCGATAGCCAAGAGAAACATGTATATACCTCCTAGCTTGCTTGTGGTCACATTCCTGCTTTTGACATGTATTTGTCTTCAACATCTCTAGTCGTTTTGGACCTAAGAACTCGAGTTACTTCAACAGTAGGCATTTATGCGGTGCGGTACAAATAGCCAAACAAGATGGTGTATAAAGTGCCTCAAAACTAAAGTAGTAGATGCAGTTTTATAATTGATGCAGTAACCAAACAGAAGCATGTTATATCACCTTCCTCCTGTTAGTTTGTCATTGACTGGCTCGGCCTCCAGGATCTTCATTTATATTTTAGGACCCAAAACATTCAAAGTCTGCACCATTCCTTGCTATAAGTTTTGCTAGCCTCTCTGGCACTCGTGCTTCAGCATCATCTTCATCTCTTCCCTTTTTCCATTCTTTTTCTTTAAAAGAAAATTTATGGCACATTATAATTGACAGATTAGATTTCAAGTAGATAAGCAAGTAACTATGGAAGGAAAAGGAACACACTTTGGTTGCTAAATTGTAGGAACGAGTGTTCCATCTATATATGTCCTACTATGAGGTACTCCCTCCATTCCTAAATATTTGTCTTTCTAGAGATTTCAAATGGTCACCACATACGGATGTATATAGACATATTTTAGAATGTAGATTCACTCATTTTGTTCCGTATGTAGTCACCATTAGAAACCTCTAGAAAGACAAATATTTAGGAACGGAGGGAGTATATTTCTAACTCCAACAGATCTACATTAGCATCTCAGTAGGGTGGTAAAAATTGAATTTTGTCTTTGAGAAACCTAATGCCACAGTTATAACGATTCAACATGTGTAGTCCTACAATCAAGCACTCTACGATATAGGAAAGTAAAACTTAGACAAGATAGCACTTGTTTGCCCCTGATGCAACCGAAGGCTAAATACAAAAGTTATATATGCTATGTTACGTAGAGCAAACATTTATTTAGGCTACAAACCTCACTTTGGGTTTAAAGTGATTAAATCAGAACCGTCACCTTCAGAGAATACAAATATTACGTCAGTGCAATTACCAGAACCACCACTGATTTGACTTCCCTGGAGAAAAAGAAAGTCCACACACTCCAGCACTATTGCACTCACCAAGCCCATCTGAAGAACTCCTGGCTCAATCGACTACATGAGGATCATTATAAGAAAAATAGTAGCATCAACAACATCATCTAGGACAAAAGCAGAATCTGAAAATGAGGACAACAAGGTATTCGTAGTACGCGCCATACTAGCGTAACAATCTTTGCGCGCTCGATTCTGCTCTGTGGCCACGCACCTAGGGAGGAGGCTTGCTCGGGGGAGGGAGGGAGGGAGGGGGTGGCGCTCACGAAGTAGGGTGGTCATGAGGGAAAGCGTTCGGCGGAGGAGGGTCGTCGCCGGTGGAGTGGCGGTTGTCCTTGTCAGTTGGGGTGCTTGGGGGCGACGACGGCAGCGGTCAGGGTAGAGGGCGGTCAGTGGCGGTGGGGTGGTAGGGGCCGACGGCGGGGCTGCAGTGGTGGGGGGCGACGACGCCTGTGGCTGGGTGGAGGACGGTCGACGGCAGTGGGATGATTTGGGGCGGTGGTGCTTGCAGGCGCTGCTGTGGGGTGGTTGGGGACGGCAGCGGCGGTGGTCGGTGTGGGGACCGACGGCAGAGCTGTGGTGGTGGGGGGCGACGGCGCCTGTGGTTGGGTGGGGGGCGGCCGGCGGCAGATGCGATCTGGTCGAGGGTAGGAGTGGGGCGTCGATTTGGGGGCGGCTGCGGCCTCTGTGGGTGGAGGGCCGGCGCGTCTATAGTTCATTTGGGCCAGAAAATATCATCTCTCGCGCGCTTTCTCTCGCCAGCGCGCGCTCAGGCCCATTATATTTTTGGTCTCGCGCCCAAGAGGGTCCCCCGCAGTAAATAGGCCAGGTTTGGGTTGTCCCGGCAGATTGTGTGCCTTAAAATGTACCTGCAGTGTTTGTGCCCGCGTTGCTCAGGTTCTAACGGCAGTTTTTGTGCCTTGAGGTACTTCTGCCGACAGTAACAAATGTCCCGGCAGTTCATTTGCCCTTGTTCCGCTATTTCTCCCGGCAGTTAACTGCCCCCAATCAAGTGTTGTGGTGTAGTGGATGAGGATTATGTGGCAGTTGAGGATGAGGCTATTTCAAAGAAGAAAGTGCTCAAGAAGGAGTATATCTCAGCTACAGTTAAGCCAGGGATGAAGATCAAAAGGCCTGCAGGAAGACAACCAATGTCCAAAGCCAGAGTCTCCACTCAAGCTTCTTTGGAATCCCAACCCAAAGAGCCTGCTGCTGAAGGAAAGAAAAGGAAGGAAAGGGTCAATAAGACCATGGCCAAAGTAATTGGAAAGCCTTCCATGATGGAAGAAGAGGAAGAAGAAGAGGTTGCTGCACCAGCACCCAAGGCACAAAAGCTGATGGGTGATGCTATAAAGTTAGGGGCTGCAACTTCAAAGCCCAAAGAAGCACCCAAAGCTGCCTCCAAGCCCAAGAGTGCACCTAAGAGGAATACCAGGAGTATATCACCATCGAAAAGAACAAGGCCCCAATGCCCGATGTTGTCACTGAGGAAGATGATGAAGGGCAAGTCCTAAGGAAGCTCAAACCCAAGATTCCAGACCACAATGATGCTCATCCAGTGGCTGAAAACATGAAGATCAGGAGAGACTTATGGTTGAGGCTATGGAGAGAGTCAGATCCATATGCCACTAGGAGAAGGACTGCTGTAGATTACAGGTTCCACACCAAGGAGCAGCAGGACTTCTATGAGACCATCTTGTTGGATAAAAAGCCCATAGTGTGTGATATGAGGTGGGTCGACTGGACCTACATTCAGGAGAATGAAGAACACTATCCTGGAGTGTATGACAGCTTCAGTGCGTGTGGAGTTGCAGATTTTGTTGGGCAGAAGCTCACAAACTGGAATGACGAGCTCATTATGCAATTCTACTCCACAACACAATTCTATCCAGATGGCAGGATAGTTTTGATGTGTGAAGGAACGAGATACCAATCAACCATAGAGGAATGGGCTAGTCTGATCAATGCCCCAAAGGAAAGTGAAGATGATTTGGACATTTATGCCAAGAAGAAGATGGATCACAACTCAATGTAACAGATGTACAAGGAGATCCCAGATGATGCACTTGAGACTTTCAAGTTTGGACCAGTTCATTTTCTTCTATCAGGGCTGCCAACGATCAACTGGATCCTAAGGCACACTCTGTTGCCCAAATCAGGTGACCACAACATGATCAGAGGGCATGTAATTAATTTGCTTCACATATTTGATGTGCCCCATAAATTCAAGGTCATGAGCCTCATAGTTGAAACCATCAAGAGGACAGCAGCAGACCAAAAGAGAAGCTGTGGATATGCCCCACAAATTCAGGAGTTGATTAACTCAAAGATTGGCACAGGGAAGTATCTGTTGGATAAGGAACACTCTGTTCTCTATCCTGACTTTGAGGACAATCAAGTTGTCATGACTGAGAATGAACCATCATCGGTACAAGCTCAAGAGAAGAAGGAGAAGGCAAGGAAAGAGAAGGCTGCCAAGATGCCAACTCTAGCAGAGGCATCTGAGTACTTTTTGAAGAGCAAGTAGGACCAACTTGGTTGCTTGATAGCATCAACTCTGCGGATTGAGAAGGGGTTGGCCACCCTAACTCAAAACCAGGAGAGCCTGGAAAGAATAATGGAACAAAAATTCTATGATCTTGATGTCAAAGTAACTGAGATTCACCGGCCAGGAGCAGCTACAGGATGACATGCAGGAGAGGAAGGGCAGGACAACAACTGATGCATTTGCTAGAGTGCCTCGAGCTCAGAGATCAGCTGCAGAGCCAGTACCAGACACCAGAGTCACTTCGTCTGCTCCATCTACAACTCCAGCGCAACCAGCTCCAGCACCAACTCCTTCAGCTCCTTCCACATCCACTGAAGTCTTCGTCCAAGGAGCCATCTCTACGCCACCAGCAGAAGACCAAGCCTGAGAGACGATATAGTCCTATGCATTTTCTAGGAACTTTTTGGTAACTTGTTGCCAAAGGGGGAGAAAAATGTATAGATCATAGGGCTTCGAGAGAGAGAGTTCGCTTTTGTTCTCTATTGTCTTCTTGGTTGAAGTTTGTTTGCCTTTGATTGCTTGAGATACTATGCTATTACCTGTGAGACATTGATGATCATGTGTTTGATCATAAGCTACACTTATGCTTGTTATGATATTATCTTACTTACCCTTATATGATCATTCACTTTGCTTGGTGATGAGTGCATGTATTCAATCCTTATTATTTTGAGCGCTCCACCAAGATGTATGTGACATGGAAGAGTAACCCATGAGCCTAATTCCTTGTGCATTTGCAGTCCAAAGCAAATCTTAAAATATGTACAAATTTATGGGGAGCTCTTGCTTATCACATACTTCTCAAAGCGACGATGTTTTTCAACCTTATTATCATTTGTTGAAGCTTTGATCTAATATGTTGTCATCAATTACCAAAAAGGGGGAGATTGAAAGTGCAACTATCCCTAGGTGGTTTTGGTAATTCATAACAACATATAGCTCATTGAGCTAATGCTATTCCAAGACAAATATTTCAGGAAAGCTCAATGAATGGCATGGCATCGATGATGAAAGTGGATCCCTCAAAATATTAAGGACAAAGGATTGGCTCAAGCTCAAAAGCTCAAGACTCTACATTTTACATTTTAGTGATCCAAGATCACATTGAGTCTATAGGAAAAGCCAATACTATCAAGGAGGGATGAGGTGTTGCTTAATGAGCCTCTTGCTTCATGTGCTTAGTGATATGATCCAAAACCCTCCACTACTTTCTCACATCCACATATGACCTAAACCTAAAGTCAAACTCGCCCCACCGATTCTTTCTATCCGCGCCACCAAGTTCAAATGTCATAGCCATCGCCACAAACCCTAGGCAAATCGGTATCACCGATAGGGATCTCGGTCTCACCGAGATGGGATTGTAATCTCTGCTTCCCTTCGTAACGTTTCGGTCTAACCGAAGTGAGCGATCGGTCCCACCGAGATTGCAGTGTAAACTCTCTGTTTCCCTTTCGTAACTTTTCGGTCTCACCGAAAGAGCGAATCGGTCCCACTGAGTTTACCTGACCAACTCTCTGGTTAGCTAATTACCAAAGTCGGTCTCACCGAGTTTGTGTAATCGGTCTCGCCGAGATTACGTTATGCCCTAACCCTAACCATATCGGTCCTACCGAGTTGCATATTGGTCCCACCGAAAACCCTAACGGTCACTAGATTTACTGGATCGGTCCGACCGAGTTTGTTGATTCGGTCCCACCGAGTTTGGTAAATTGTGTGTAACCGTTAGATTTTGTGTGGAGGCTATATATAGCCCTCCACCTCCTCTTCATTCGTGGAGAGAGCCATCAGAACAAACCTACACTTCCAACTTACCAGCCTCGAGAGAGAACCACCTACTCATGTGTTGAGGCCAAGATATTCCATTCCAACCACATGAATCTTGATCTCTAGCCTTCCCCAAGTTGCTTTCCACTCAAATCTTCTTTCCACCAAATCCAAATCCTGTGAGAGAGAGTTGAGTGTTGGGGAGACTATCATTTGAAGCACACGAGCAAGGAGTTCATCATCAACACAACATTTGTTACTTCTTGGAGAGTGGTGTCTCCTAGATTGGCTAGGTGCCACTTGGGAGCCTACGACAAGATTGTGGAGTTGAACCAAGGAGTTTGTAAGGGCAAGGAGATCGCCTACTTCGTGAAGATCTACCGCTAGTGAGGCAAGTCCTTCGTGGGCGATGGCCATGGTGGGATAGACAAGGTTGCTTCTTTGTGGACCCTTCGTGGGTGGAGCCCTTCGTGGACTCGTGCAACCATTACCCTTCGTGGGTTGAAGTCTCCATCAACGTGGATGTACGATAGCACCACCTATCAGAACCACGACAAAAACATCTGTGCCTCCAATTGCGTTTGAATCCTCCAAACCCTTCCCTTTACATTCTTGCAAGTTGCATGCTTTAATTTCTGCTGCCTATATACTCTTTGCATGCTTGCTTGAATTGTGTGAAGATTGCTTGACTTGTTCAAAGATAGCTAAAATCTGCCAAAGTCTAAAATTGGGAAAAGGTTAGGTTTTTAATCGGTCAAGTAGTCTAATCACCCCCCCCCCCTCTAGACATACTTCAAGGTCCAACAGGGATCGTAGCAGAAAATAAAAAATTTCCTACGCATCACCAAGATCAATCTATGGAGTCATCTAGCAACGAGAGAGAGGAGTGCATCTACATACCCTTGTAGATCGCGAGCAGGAGCGTTCAAGAGAACGGGGTTGATGGAGTCGTACTCGTCGTGATCCAAATCACCGATGATCCTAGCGCTGAACGGACGGCACCTCCGCGTTCAACACACGTATGGAGCGGTGACGTCTCCTCCTTCTTGATCCAGCAAGGTGAAGGAGAGGTTGAGGAAGAGGGCTCCAACAAAGAAAGACGATGGCGTGGTGGTGATGGAGTGGCCAGATCTCGGCTGTGGCTTCGCAGCACTTAATCGGAGGAGGAGAGGTGTTGGGAGGGAGGGCTGCGCCTTGGATGTGGTGTGCAGCCCTCCCCTCGCCCCTCTATTCATAGGGGAAGGGGGAAGGGGGCCAGCCCCCTCTAGATGAGATCTAGAGGGGGGGGCAAGGGGGGCGCCCCCTTTAGGGTTGCCTCCCCAACCCTAGGCGCATGGGCCCAAGGGGGGGTGTGCCCAGACCACCTAGGGGCTGGTTCCCTTCCACCTACAGCCCATAAGGCCCTCCGGGGCAGGTGGACCCTCCCGGTGGACCCCCGGAACCCCTCCGGTGGCCCCGGTACAACACCGCTATGCCCCCGAACTTTTCCGGTAACCGTATGATAACTTCCCGTATATAAATCTTCACCTCCGGACCATTCCGGAACTCCTCGTGACGTCCGGGATCTCATCCGGGACTCCGAACAACATTCGTTAATCACATACATATCTTCCTTATAACCCTAGCATCATCCAACCTTAAGTGTGTAGACCCTATGGGTTCGGGAATCACGCAGACATGACCGATCCAGCTCTCCGGCCAATAACCAACAGCGGGATCTGGATACCCATGTTGGCTCCCACATGTTCCACGATGATCCCATCAGATGAACCACAATGTCGAGGATTCAAGTAATCCCGTATACAATTCCCTTTGTCAATCGGTACGTTACTTGCCTGAGATTCGATCGTCGGTATCCCAATACCTCATTCAATTTCGTTATTGGCAAGTCACTTTACTCGTACCGTAATGCATAATCCCGTGACCAACCACTTGGTCACATTGAGCTCATTATGATGATGCACTACCGAGTGGGCCCAGAGATACCTCTCCGTCATACGGAGTGACAAATCCCAGTCTCGATCCGTGCCAACCCAATAGACACTTTCAGAGATACCTGTAGTGTACCTTTATAGCCACCCAGTTACATTGTGACGTTTAGTGCACCCAAATCACTCCTACGGTATCCGGGAGTTGCACGATCTCATGGTCTAAGGAAATGATACTTGACATTAGAAAAGCTCTAGCAGACGAACTACACGATCTTGTGCTATGCTTAGGATTGGGTCTTGTCCATCACATCATTCTCCCAATGATGTGATCCCGTTATCAATGACATAAAATGTCCATGGTCAGGAAATCGTAACCATCTATTGATCAATGAGCTAGTCAACTAGAGGCTTACTAGGGACATGTTGTGGTCTATGTATTCACACATGTATTACGATTTCCGGATAACACAATTATAGCATGAACAATAGACAATTATCATGAACAAGGAAATATAATAATAATCATTTTATTATTGCCTCTAGGGAATATTTCCAACACTGATGCTACTGCATTTACCTCTTGCTGTCGTTGTCGTCTGCTGTGCTTATCATCGGTCACGCTTGTGAACACGACATAAGCTCCGTGCTCTTCAGGATACTTGTCTTGTATGGCTCCGACTGGTCGAACTGCCGGCTGCTGGGGTGGAGGAGGAGGCGGCTGCCCAGCAGGCGGAGGAGGCAGAAGGCCGTAACCCTTGGCGATCCTGGTGAGCCAATGGCACTTTCGAGTGGTGTGGTTGGACGGCTTCGCGCCACTGTGAAATTTGCAGGGTGCATCAAGAGTCTGCTCATGCGAGAAAGCGGGTAGCCAATTGGGCTTGCCGCCCTTCTGGCGCTTGGATGGAGGCTGCCCTTCTGGCTGCTGGTCTTAGACTATCGCCACCTGCCGGCTTGTGGAAGCCGGCTGCGTGGCCTTGCGTTTGTTGTCGTTGGGTTGTTGACGCCGACTGGTGTCTCCAGCAGGGGCCCGAGGAGCTGGAGGAGCCACTTTGCCAGTCGCATCAACTTGGATCTCTGCCTTCATGGAGGAGTCGGCCGTGGCGTATTTATCTGCTATGATCAGCAGCTCGTCGAGGGTCACCGGCTCGTCACAGAGAAGCATGTGCTTGAGAAGGGTGCCCTCTCGGCACCCGGCGGTGAAGTACTCGATGGCCTGCACCTCATGCACGCCCTTGCAAGAGTTGCGGAGCTCGGCCCAGCGTGTGAGGTAGTCACGAGTCGACTCGTTGGGGCCTTGGACACACAAGGAGAGCTGGCGGGGCTTGGGCAACCGCTTGTAAGTGTTGGTGAAGTTGCGGACGAAGGCTTCGGTGAAGTCGACCCAACTGTTGATGCTGCAGGGCTTCAGGCTGTTCAGCCATGTCCGGGCCATGCCCTGGAGCATGAGCGGCACTTACTTCACGGCAACGTGCTTGTTGCCATTTGCGATGCTGATGGCTGTGGAGTAGTCGACCAGCCAGTCCTCCTGCTTTACGGAGCCGGTGTATTTGGGCGTGTCTCTTGGGAGCGTGAAACCTTTGGGGAAGGGCTCATCTCGAATGCGAGGGCCAAAACAGGGCGGACCCAGCTCATCTTCTTCTTCTAGCGCCAGGGATCGGTTGAGACGGTCGATCCGGTAGCGGGCGTCGTTTTCTCCGACTCCTTCTCGGCGGCCAAGGCGGTCGCCGAGTGTCGGGTGCTCAACAGCGGCGGGGAGACGCTACTGTCCCTCGCGGGGGAGGCGGACAGTCATCCCGTCGTTCCACTGCTCTTGGGCGGCCGTCTTGGTCGCGCTCGATAGTGATGCGAGTCCGGCTGCGGTTGGCAGCCGGCTCCTTGTTTCTTCTTCCACGGACGCCATCAGTCGGCGTCTGGGATGTCGCGCCTTGGTCTCGGCGGGGAGGCGGATCGTCATTTTGCCGGTTGGGCGCCTCAGTGCGACAGCCGGCCTCGTGCTGCTCAGCAGCTGCATCGAGGAGTCGCTGGACGCGCTCCGCCATCTGGCGACGCTCTTCGCCCTCAAACTTGTCCTGCTCTTCTGCTGCCGCCTGGGCAGCACGTATGTTTTCCGTGGGCGTGGCATAGACGGGGCGGTCTGCCCTGAACAGGCTGGCGATGGCCACGCCGCGTTGCTGGACCGTGCCGATGCGGCTAGGCCCACCAGGGGCCGATGTGCCACCCATAGCGCAATCCATCTCGCGCTGGTAGGCCTCCTGTAGGCGTCTCATGTTGGCCAGCTTCTTGGCGCTCTTGACGAGCTGGGCGCGGTGCGCTTCCAGCATCTCGGTGTCGGCGTCTTCTGGAATGGGTGTCGTCAGGTCTTGCAGCGCCGCATCGAGCGGGTCATGAGCACCTCCGCCGGAGTGCTCGCTGTGGCCGATGACAAGCACCTCCATGACGGTGCATCCGCCGCTCTCCGCGCGAGGAAGCGGCTCGTCGTAGACCACCATGTTGGTAGGGAACGCGTCAAGTGACGCGGTGCCGGAGTCGACAAGCATCGGGTCGGTGGAGCCAACAGACTCCAAATCTACAGCAGGCTCGCTGGTGACGTGGAGCTGATCGAGGAGGCTCGCGAGGCGGCTCTCAGGGCCATCGGTGCCTGCATCAGACGCGGGCTCGTCGGAGAGGCGAACCTCGCCAACAAGATCTGCGAGGTAGCTCGCCGCGCAGGCGACCTCCGCACCATGCAGCGCGTCGCCACAGACTCTGTCTGGCGTGTCGGGCTGGCTGCGCTTGCCAGGGAGGAACAGGGTTCCCGTCTAGAACAGGTCTCCGGACGACGGTGCACCTCGCCTCACGGTGGGCGCCAAAAGTCGGGGGTTGGGTGCGACATATGCCAATGGATGGCTTATCATGGTGGGAGCGAGTAGAACGTCGTCGGTGCCTGGAAGTGGGATGAGGCGTAGACACGAATGCCGGCGCACTTTACCCAGGTTCGGGGCTCTCCTAGGAGATAACACCCCTAGTCCTGCTCTGCGGGGTCTCCGCATGATCACTAAGGCACTAGTGAGTACAATGGTGCTCCTCGAGCTGTTTGCTAGAGGTGGAAGAAAGCAAGGCTAGCTCTCTCCCTTCTCTATGGTGAGTCTAGTTCTAACTGGTTGGGAACCCTTTGCATGGGTGCCCTGGGGGGTTTATATAGGCCTACCCCCCAGGGGTACATTGGTAATCTGGCCGGGGTGTAGGACCCGGCTGTCAGCGTCTCCGGCCTCCGGCTTCTCCGCTGGCTGCTGGGACCCGCCGACTGGTGGGCCCCGCCAACTGGTCTGGTTCGGACCCGACAGGCCGCTCCCGCCGCTCACGGGTCTTGCCGGCCGCTGATCACTGTAGCCGTGATGCTGATGACGCAGGCTTGGTCGGGGAGCGTGGCTACAGTCCCGCCGCTTGGCGGGCGATCACTGTAGCCATTCCGCGTCTTGTCTGGTTAATGGCGCACGGGTCCTGTGTTGGAAATATGCCCTAGAGGCAATAATAAAATGGTTATTATTATATTTCCTTGTTCATGATAATTGTCTATTGTTCATGCTATAATTGTATTAACTGGAAACCGTAATACATGTGTGAATACATAGACCACAACATGTCCCTAGTGAGCCTCTAGTTGACTAGCTCGTTGATCAATAGATGGTCATGGTTTCCTGACCATGGACATTAGATGTCATTGATAGCAGGATCACGTCATTAGGAGAATGATGTGATGGACAAGACCCAATCCTAAGCGTAGCACAAAGATCATGTAGTTCATTTGCTAAAGCTTTTCTAATGTCAAGTATCATTTCCTTAGACCATGAAATTGTGCAACTCCCAGATACCGTAGGAATGCTTTGGGTGTACCAAACGTCACAACATAACTGGGTGGCTATAAAGGTACACTACAGGCATCTCCGAAAGTGTGTTGGGTTGGCACGAATCGAGACTGGGATTTGTCACTCCGTATGACGGAGAGGTATCTCTGGGCCCACTCGGTAATGCATCATCATAATGAGCTCAATGTGACTAAGTAGTTAGTCACGAGATCATGCATTATGGAACGAGTAAAGTGACTTGCCGGTAACGAGATTGAACGAGGTATTAGGATACCGACGATCGAATCTCTGGCAAGTAACGTACCGATTGACAAAGGGAATTGTATACGGGATTGCTTGAATCCTTGACATCGTGGTTCATCCGATGAGATCATCGTGGAACATGTGGGAGCCAACATGGGTATCCAGATCCCGCTGTTGGTTATTGGCCAGAGAGATGTCTCGGTTATGTCTGCATGGTTCCCGAACCCGTAGGGTCTACACACTTAAGGTTCGGTGACGCTAGAGTTGTTATGGGAAATAGTATGTGGTTACCGAAGATAGTTCGGAGTCCCAGATGAGTTCCCGGACATCACGAGGAGTTCCGGAATAGTCCGGCGGTGAAGATTGATATATTGGACGAAGGGTATTGGAGTCCGGAAGTGTTCTGGGGGTACCAGGCTATGGCCAGCATGACCGAAAGGTGTTTCGGGAGCCTCGACAAGTGTTGGAGGGCCTCATGGGCCAAAGGGGAAGGGGCAAACCAGCCCACTAAGGGGTGGTGCGCCCCCCCACACCCTTTCCCACGTTACTTGGGGAGGTGGGGCGCCTCCACCTGGCTTGGGAGGCAAGCCTCCACATGCTTGGCTTGGGGGGCAAGTCTCCCTAGGATTTTCCCTAGGGAGATCCAATCTGCTTGGCCGCCACCCCCTAGGGGAAACCCTAGGGCGCCTCCCCCTCACCCCTTGCCCCTATATATAGTGGAGGGGTGGGAGGGCAACCGCACCTCTTCCCTGGCGCAGCCCCCTCCCTCCTCCAACACCTCCTCCTCCTCCGTAGTGCTTGGCGAAGCCCTGCCGGAGAACTACGAGCTCCATTGCCACCACGCTGTCGTGCTGCTGGAGTTTTCCCTCAACTTCTCCTCTCCCCTTGCTGGATCAAGAAGGAGGAGACGTCCCCGGGATGTACGTGTGTTGAACGCGGAGGCGCCGTCCGTTCGGCGCTTAGATCGGAATAGACCGCGATCTGAATCGCTGCGTGTACGACTCCACCAACCACGTTCTTGTAACGCTTCCGCATCGCGATCTTCAAGGGTATGAAGATGCATTCCCCTCTCTCTCGTTGCTAGTCTCTCCATAGATTGATCTTGGTGATGCGTAGAAAATTTTGAATTTCTGCTACATTCTCCAACATCCTGAGGGGGGAGTTGGCCGCCTGCTAGAACTCGGCCGTCCTCAAGTCCAGCTGGTTCGGCTTCCTCCGCTTTCCGGGCTCCCGCTGCCTGGTAGGGCCCGCCATCTTCGGGCTGTACCGACAGGCGGCCGTGGGAGCAGGGCTCCGCCTGACAGGGATGATGTCAGGGGTGGAGTGGCAACAGTGCCACGCCAGGTGGAGATCTCCTCTTATGCGGAGCACTATGGCCACGCCCGGCCCTGGATCTGGGAGGGATGGGCTACACTTTAGCCGCTCCTTGTCCCGTCTTTCTTGATGAAGGTGCGGACTTTGCGGGCACCACGGGCCGACTGCTAGGGGCTGACTTCTCTAGAAGCCGCCCACTAGGAGTCGGCTTCTAGAACTCGGCCGTCTATGCGCAGCCGGCTATTCCTCTAGCCGGCCACCAGAAGGCGGCACTTCGTCTTGATGCCTTGAGGGGCGCAGCCAACCCCAATGTCTTGAAAGGCTCTGGGTCTCGGGTGAGCCTACCCGTGGCCCATTACTCCGACACAAACTACATCAAACGCCGGACAAGGCTAATCTAGCCCACGGTTGAGAATATGAGATGATCACATATATAATAACGGCAATCAACTTAATTTGTATATTTTCGTTCATTAAGCATACATAAGGTCGGAAAATTTAATCTCCTCTAGGAACATAAAATTAAGGCTAGCTAGAACTATACCGAGAAGTCGACCGTAGACGACGGTGGCACGAGTGCATGTATTTAATTCTTGAAGGCATTGCTGAGGAGGAGGAGGTCGACTTAGTTGTATTCATGCTATAGTAGTCAATTTCACGCACTCAGTGTGTTGATGTATTCGGCCTCGTCGTTGTGCATCAACTTTTAATTAAAATTTGTTGTGTGCACGTGATGCAGAGGTTGGGGGTTTCAACCTTCTTTTCAAAGAAAAAACTGATGGTTAAATAATCAATCTTGTACACACGGACATACTACCATATGTACAACATTATTAAAAAGTTGAGCGAGCAACCAAAGGAATCTGTTGTAGATGCCGTTTGCTGGATATTTATATGAGGATACAATGGATTTATGGATAGCGTTCGAAAAGCATAGCTCTTATATCCTACGCACTTAGGCAGCTCTCGCACTTGTCTGCTAAAGAAGAAATATTGCTACATGATCGATTGTGTATAGGTGTTAAGATAGACGGAACCACCAGCTAACATGAGATAGGAATTGGAGGCACATTGGAAATATTTTTTGTGAGCGTCGACGGCAGCACTAGAGAACTTTTCTCAGCCTCTACTATGCGAAGCAGATAAGTAAAATTTGGATCTAATCGTGGTATTTTCAAACAATTCTCTAGTCAGTCTATTCATAGTGTTGGGCTAAGTACCTCCACATGAAGGTGTGTTCGTATCCAGATATCAGGCTAAAAGTCTAATACGTGTGAGCCGTTGATCTGATTTGCATCCAATGGTTGTGAGTGCTCCTAGTGAAGGGAGTAGAGAAGAAAACCCTAGCCACTTAACCCCTGTTGGTGGTGGCTACCATTGTGAGAGTGGGGGAGCACACAAGAGAGGAACATAACCTGAGAGAAGAGAAGGGGAAGAAGAAGTGGAGGTTCTATCGAGGTTTGTTGCTTCTGAGTAGACAGTGTTCAAACTGGTGACTAGAGATTCTAACGTGTTTGTATTGACACCAAACTTGGTGAGATCATTACTTACTTTGAGTACTTCAATCTGGTTAGCTGGTTTGAGGATTGGATCCGCGGAGCATCATATTAGATATTGGTTTTGTCAACTCGTACCGCTACATTTTCAGAACTGGGTAGTTTTGAGAGACCAACTTTTTGGGTAGGTTAACCGTGTCCGGTTGAGCTGAAATTTTGAGGGATCTCAAAAAGTCGTGTTCTACTCGTCTACCAAATTTTGGTATTATTTGGTTTAGTGGTTTATGCTGGAATTTAGTCTATATTGGGGCAGCCCAATAACTATTTCAGAAATTCCTAATAAATCCTAGAGGCCCACTTAGCCCATTTGTGCAAGGCAATGGATACTACTAAAGTTTAGTCCCACATTGCTAGTTGAGTGGGAATTGGACCTTCTTATAAGGGAGGTTCTTTCCCCACTTGTATGAGCATGAGAACAAGAGGGACATCCACGCGTGCTCCTCCTCCGCCGCCCGCCTCGCCACGCCACGCCTCGCCTCGTCACGACGTGCCGCGGGTTGTGGGAATGAGCC
>JAHIAM010005499.1:0-74421 GCA_021605205.1 Aegilops longissima | reverse complement strand
GAGCGGATGTCTAATTTTTGCCACGTACTACGGGTATACGAAAGGTCACCTGGGAGCTGAAAAGTTTTTGCGGTAGTGGATAATGAATACGAATGGCGCACCTCTTCGCGTGCTGCCTGTTCACTTCGTCTCCCTCCGTTGCTTCACCTCCCGGCGCAACCTGTTCACGTCCCTTTGTTGTGTCTATATAAGAGAGGTCGCTCCTCTCCCGAGAGACACATCAGAAGGTCCTCTTCCTCTCGCCACACAATTCCAATCTCTGCGCTACTGATGTCTTCCTCATCCCGGCTTGCGGCGTGCACCACACGTCGGGACAGTAGGCCTCCGAGACCGCACCTTTTGAGTCCTGTACGTGAGAAGGGTGATAAGGTTTTTGGGGAGCGCTCAGCGCGACTACTGGCTGTTTCATCACGACGATCCGTCGCCGACGACTACTTCCCGACGACGACTTCTTCCCCGACGTCCACGACCTCCGCGACGACATGGCAGGCGAGGACACCGACCCCAAGTCCAGCGCTTCTGCTGCTTGCTGTGCCGACGTGTTCTTCTCCTTTCATTAGAAGTCCTCCTACGCTTCTTGGCTCTAGTTTCGCCCTACGATGTTAGGTTCTGTTTGAATAAGCAACTTCATCTAGTGTCTGTTCTAGATGTGTTTACCTCAAGTTCATATATGCGATTTATGTTTACCTTCTCTCTCGATTGCATGACTTGCTTTATATTTGCTATTTTAGTCATGCTTTATCTAGTATTTTGTTAATAAAATCATTCGTAAATTGCTCATATTTCCAACAATCCAAAATCTTATTATAGGCAATTTACCCCAGTGGTTTTGCTGCTTCCATGAGACCTCCTATGTTTGAGGGTATCGACTATAAGAGGTGGCGCGTGAGAGCAGTCTTATGATTTCAGACCATGAGCTGCTATGACGCCACTCTTGGCAAACTGAAGGAGAGCAAGATGCCCAACAGCACAAGCTTTTCGAAAATGGATACCTTGTTTAAGGCTGCTCTCTTGAGTGTTCTTGGTGAGAACATAGTTGATGCTTATCGCCAATTGACAATGGAAAAGATATGTGGGGCGACTCGAGGCCAAGTTTGGGGTCTCGGATGCCGCACCGAGCTGTACATCATGGAGCAATTATATGATTACAGGATGACCAAGAGCGCCTGTGGTTGAGCAGGCTCATGAGATACATCATTTGCTAGAGAACTTGAGCACTTCAATTGCATGCTACCGACAAGTTTTTGCGGGGGTATCATCACTAAGCTTCCTCCTTCATGGAGGAACTTTGCTACTCATCAAGCATAAGAGACAGGAGTTTTCCGCTCCAGATCTCATTGGTACTCTTGATGTGGAAGAAAAGGCGAGAGCAAAGGACACACGTGCTCGAGGTATTGAGGAGGATCTAGTGCCAATGTGGTACAGTAAGCGAACTTCCACCCCACAAGTTCAAGAACAAGGGCAAGTTTGATGGTAAAGCAAAGTTTGATGGAAAGAACAAGGTTGTGCAACACACTAACTTCAAGAAGAAGAATGGCAAGAAGAAAGGTGCTTGTCATGTGTGTGGAGATCCTGATCATTGGGCTCCTAGTTGCCCTAATCGCTATGACAAGCGTCATCTCGGAAAGGCGGCAAGACCGCTAATGTTGTCATTGGAGACACCGACATGAAGGATGCTTTGGGTGCGGTATATTTCCCACTATTCTTTCAGTATGTCATTCTCTGATTGGTTGATTGACACGGGTGCTAATGTGCATGTATGCGGTGATATTTCCATGTTTTCGCCTTATCGGATCGCGAGGACTTCAACCGTCTTGATGGGCAATGGTTCAAGTGCTTCATTAAGTGGTGTTGGCACGGTCGATCTGAAGTTTACTTCGGGGAAGATCGTGCGGCTGAAGAACGTGCATTATGTCCCCTCCGTCAATAAAAATCTTGTTAGCGGATCTCATCTCTATAGAGACGGTTACAAACTTGTCTTTGAGTCGAATAAATTTGTAATATCCAAGTATGGAACCTTTGTTGGTAAAGGCTATGACTCAAGAGGCCTGTTTCGTTTATCCTTGTCAGACGTTTGCAATAAAGTTGTTAATCATATTTGCAACAATAGTGAATCAAATGTGTGGCATTCACGTCTTTGTCATGTTAACTTTGGTTGCATGTCGCGACTAGCGAAGTTGAACTTAATCCCTAGTTTCACCACTGTCAAGGGATCTAAGTGTCAAGTGTGCGTGCAAGCTAAGCAACCTCGTAAGTCTCACGTGACTGCGGAGACAAGAAATCTTGCACCACTAGAACTTATACATTCAGATCTATGTGAAATGAATGGTGTTTTGACAAAAGGTGGAAAGAAATATTTCATGACGTTAATTGACGACTCCACTAGATATTGTCGTGTGTATCTTCTGAAATCTAAGGATGAGGCTTTGAACTTTTTCAAGATCTATAAAGCTGAAGTGGAAAACCAACTTGATCGAAAAATCAAGAGGCTTAGGTCCGACCGTGGTGGAGAGTATTTTCCAATGAATTTGATGCTTTTTATGCGGAACATGGTATAATCCATGAGAGTCGCCTCCTACTCACCTCACCAAATGGGGTGGCGAAAGAAAGAACCGTACTCTAACTTATTTGGTTAACGCCATGTTAGACACATCGGTATCTCCAAGGCATGGTGGGGAGGCGATATTGACAAAGATGTCATGTCCTAAATCGAGTCCCCACAAAGAACAAAGAGATAACTCCATTCGAGGAATGGGAGAAGAAAAGGTTAAAACTCTCTTATCTGCGAACATGGGGTTGTTTGGCGAAAGTCAATGTTCCAATTCCAAAGAAGTGGAAGCTTGGACCAAAGACCGTGGATTGTGTTTTCCTGGGATATGCTTTTCATAGCATTGGCTATAGATTCTTGGTTGTAAAATCTGAGGTAACTGACATGCATGTCGGTAGAATCATGGAGTCGAATGATGCGACTTTCTTTGAAGATATATTTCCCATGAAGGATATGGCTACCTCATCTAATCAGAGATGCCTAGTTCATCGAATCAGGAACCGCCATACAATTACCGAACCTGGCATTTCGATGGAACACTTTGAAAGTCCTGTGGAGGAGAACAATGAAGTTCCTACTAGGAGCAAGAGACAAAGGACTGCAAAGTCCTTTGGTGATGATTTTCTTGTGTATCTCATAGATGACATTCCCAGTTCTATTTCAGAGGCCTATGCATCCAAGATGCTGACTCATCGGAAGGAAGCGGTTAGAATGGCGAGATGGATTCCATCTTGGCGAATGAAACTTGGGAGATAACTGATCATCCTTATGGGTGCAAACCTATAAGATGCAAATGGGTATTCAAGAAGAAGCTTAGGCCTGATGGTACTATCGAAAAGTACAAGGCTCGGCTCGTGGCTAAGGGTTATACCCAAAAGGAAGGTGAAGACTTCTTTGATACTTACTCACCTGTGGCTCGACTGACCACTATTTGAGTTCTACTTTCACTAGCTGTCTCACATGGTCTTCTCGTTCATCAGATGGATGTTAAGACTGCTTTCCTAAATGGAGAGTTGGATGAGGAAATTATATGGAACAACCAGATGGGTTTGTAATAGATGGTCGAGGAAGGAAAGTGTGCAAGTTCTTTGAAGTCTTTGTATGGACTCAAGCAAGCACCCAAACAGTGGCATGAGAAGTTCGAAAGAACTTTAACAGCTGCATGCTTTGTTGTGAACGGTTGACAAATGTGTGTACTATCGCCATGGTGGGGGCGAGGAGTTATGCTTTGCTTGTATGTTGATGACATACTGATTTTCGGAACAAATCTGAATGTTATTAAGGAGGTCAAGGATTTTCTATCTCGCTGTTTTGAGATGAAGGATTTAGGAGTGGCTGATGTCATTCTGAACATCAAGTTGTTGAGAGATGATGATGGTGGGATTACATTGCTTCAATCTCACTATGTGGAAAAGATCTTGAGTCGCATTGGCTATAGTGACTACAAGCCCTCTCCAACACCATATGATGCTAGCGTCTTGCTTGAAAGAATCAAGAATGGCTAGAGATCAATTGAAGTATTCTCGATTATTGGCTCGCTTATGTACTTAGCTGCTACAATACCGACATCTCTTTTGCTGTTAGCAAACCGAGTCGGTTTGTCTCAAAACCAGGAGATGTGCATTGGAAAGCTCTAGAGAGATTTTTGCATTATTTGAAAACCATCAAATTATGGAATTCACTACACCGGCACCCAAAGGTGCTTGAAGGGTATAGTGACTCAAACTGGATCTCGAATCTTGATGAGATAAAGGCCACGAGCGGATATGTATTCACTCATGGAGGTGGCGCTGTTTCTTGGAAGTCTTGCCGCAGACCATCTTAACGAGGTCAACAATGGAAGCAGAACTCACAAGACTAGATACAGCTATGGTTGAAGCAGATTGGCTTCACGGCTCTTGAATGACTTGCGGTTGTTGAGAAACCTGTACCGGTGTCCTTATGAACTGCGACAATCAAGCTGTGATCACGAAAGTGAGCAGCTCAAAGGATAACATGAAGTCATCAAGACACGTTCAGAGAAGGTTAAAGTCTGTCAGGAAAATGAAAAACTCCGGAGTTATTGCGTTGGATTATATCCAAACGTCTAAAAATCTGGCAGATCCTTTTACTAAGGGTCTATCGCGTAATGTGATATATAATGCATCGAGGGAGATGGGTATGAGACCCACAATATGAGTTGTTCACAGTGGTAACCTATTCTTTGTGATCGGAGATCCCGTGAATTAGATGTGGAAGACAAGCTGTTGGTCAACTGAGAGGAGAGTATCCCTACTATTCATAATACCACTCCATGAAGATGCAATACTCTTCAATCTGCATGGCAGGTTTATGTATATCTTAATGTGTTCTAAGTGGCTTTTTGAAGCAGAGATGTTGTCCTGCAGAACATCTTTTGAAGAACGCACCTATATGAGTCTGATTGTCAAACGTTGCAATCTATGAGAGTAGGGTTCTCTCTAGTAAACTCATGAAAGGTCACAGAGTATGACGCATAAGCACCACCCGCGGGGAAGACCCACGGTAGCCACGTATCGGTCAAGGCTTTATGTGAAGCTAGATTCGCAGAAAACTTGCAGTTCAAGGCCCAGTCCACTGTTCAAGTTGCTTACTAGTGTAGCATAGAGTTCTAGGTGAAAGTTCAACTTAACAGTCTCCACTGTAGTACCGGTATATAAAACAGTGTTTTGGAACCAAAGGAAAATTTCTGTGTGCCTCTGGGATCTGGTGGGGGATTGCTGGAATTTAGTCTATATTGGGGCAGCCCAATAACTATTTCAGAAATTCTTAATAAATGCTAGAGGCCCACTTAGCCCATTTGTGCAAGGCAAGGGATACTACTAAAGTTTAGTCCCACATTGCTAGTTGAGTGGGAATTGGACCTCCTTATAAGGGAGGTTCTTTCCCCACTTGTATGAGCATGAGAACAAGAGGGACATCCACGCGCGATCCTCCTCCGCTGCCCGCCTTGCCACGACGCGCCACGGGTTGGGGGAATGAGCCGAGCCGATGTCTAATTTTTGCCACGTACTACGGGTATACGAAAGGTCACCTGGGAGCTGAAAAGTTTTTGCGGTAGTGGATAATGAATCTGAACGGCGCACCTCTTCGCGTGCTGCCTGTTCACTTGCCTCCCTCCGTTGCTTCACCTCCGGCGCAGCCTGTTCGCGTCCTCTGCTATGCCTATATAAGAGAGGCTCCTCTCCCGAGAGACACATCGAAGGTCCTCTTCCTCTCGCCACACAGTTCCAATCTCTGCGCTTACTGCTGTCTTCCTCATCCCGGCTTGCGGCGTGCACCGCACATCGGGACGATGAGCCTCCGAGACCGCACCTTTTGAGTCCTGTACGGGAGAAGGGTGATAAGGTTTTTGGGGAGCGCTCAACGCGACTACTGGCTGTTCATCATGGACGATCCGGTCGCCGACGACTTCTTCCTCGACGTCCACGACCTCCGCGACGACATGGCAGGCGAGGACACCGACCCCAAGTCCAGCGCTTCTGCTGCTGTTGTGCCGTACGTGTTCTTCTCCTTTCTGTTAGAAGTCCTCCTACAGTTCTTGGCTCTAGTTTCTGCCCTACGTATGTTAGGTTCTGTTTCGTATAAGCCACTTCATCTAGTGTCTGTTCTAGATGTGTTTACCTCAAGTTCATATATCACGATTTATGTTTACCTTCTCTCTGTCAGATTGCATGACTTGCTTTATATTTGCTATTTTAGTCATGCTTTATCTAGTATTTTTGTTAATAAAATCATTCGGTAAATTGCTCATATTTCCAACAGTTTAAGAGTTTTTTTTGTAAAATACCGAAAGAGGCAGAAGTTATGTTGAATCTGTTTTGCTGAAATTTCACCTCTTGGTTGTTGTTGCTGTTGCCGGTTGGCAAAGCGAAGAGTGCGTTGTAAATATGTCCATCCAACAACATGTGCAACATAAAAGACTGCAATCTTGCAGGTGCACCATAGTACTAGACTAGATGACCATCTTCATAATTTGCAAACGAGAACTAAAGCCGTCGGATTCTACCATGATGCAATTTTTCTACTGAAGCCAAGAACCGACATGATGTCATCGAATTGATTTGAGCCAATGAATTGGAAGCCTTTCTGTCCGTAAAAAGTTGTTGGAAATAATTGTATCCCTCTTCCATTACTATGTGTATAAAGAAGGTAGGATAGTATGGGTTCTGGGGTGGTGCTATTGAATTGCAAAACAAAATTATAAAATGAGTTGAATCATCTCTCATACTTTTCTTAGAAAATGTGTGGTTAGTGGTGGTGGCGCGTGTGTTGCTTGAGCTCGAGCTATACATTCTTCATGTTCACATTATGTATCCGAGTCCTCAAGTTGTTTACCCTGCAGTAGCCATTCGGCCAGTATCTTGGGAGAGAAGTAGATCCCCTTTATTTTATTTTTTTATTTTTTCGTGTCAAGTGTTGCATATCTTCTTTGGTACTAGAAAATATAGGAGTTGGACGCACTGGAAACTATCGCACCGGCCGACATGTACCACATAATTCTTGTTGGTGTCAATTTAGTCACGGCAGGCTAGGTAGATGCGAGTCTGGAGGTTCAGAATAAATATCACACTTAGCCCTTGTTTAGTCCTTGAATTCTTAATAGTGCTTGCTTATTCCTTGTTTGTTCATCTATGGACTTGTTGTGCTGCCAAAATAGATTCAACATAATCAGCTTTGACATAGAAGTACACCGAGATGTGCTTACTACACTAGAAATAGTCCGAATCAGATTTTAACTAGTTTTTAAAAACAAAATTCAAATAGGTGTTTGTTTCACATACAGACCCTAAAGCTGAAAGAAAATGTAAGAATCTGAGACTAGTGACTTTGTGCAGAGTGAGGCGTTTTGAAGGCCGAGCCATGTGGCACCCTTTATCTGGTCCAACCAATGTAGCGTCTTGATCTGTGCCCACTTTTAACCCTTCGTTTTGAAATAGATAACCCAATTTTATATTAATTTTAGTACAAAATTAGGTCATCTATTTTGAAAACGGAGGGAGTAATACTATACGCCGGCTGTTGAGATCAAATAGATCGGTACCATGTGCCTATGTGCCTGAATTGTACATGGGCAGTGTTTTGTCCGAGGATTGCCGGGACTGGGGTGCCACCTGAGCGACTTGAATTTCCAGCATGTGGCTGCATCACTCGGCCGTGGGGGCACCAAATGCGTTTGATAGCCCCACAAAAATAGAGAGGCGTTGCAGCACCCGAGCTGATCCAGTGCTCTCTATATTTAAACAATTTGAAATTTGTGTTTTGGAAGTTTCAAAAAAATGTGAATTTTTCCCGGGATACATATACACATTCTGAATACCCGTGGAAAGTTTTGGGACAAATCTTGTTTTGTTTTGGGCTATAGAAAAAAGCAAATTTCTGACAGTATGTAGGAGAAAAAGGGTGCCATTTTCTGTCAGAATTTTTTTTGTATTTCCCAAAATATAAAGTATTTCTTTTCCAGATTTTTACTAGGCCTTAGGAATATGTGTACGTATTCACGTATTTGTTTCAAGATTATTTCGAGCATCCGATGTGTGCTTTTCAAAAATTTCAAATACCAAGAGCAATGGAGCTCGGTAGCTGCAGTCACTTTTCGCACAAAAATTGGCGATGATTGCTTTTTACCAAGTTCTTCCAGATGTTAGGAGCAGTGGCGGAGCTACGGCAAGGCCAAAGTGGCTGTGGCCCGCCCAGGATATGTATGATTTTCCTTTCATATGCATCGGCAGCCCATAACCTGGTCTACTGGCAGACACCATCTAAGCCCCTAATGATCATCTCTACGCTCCATTCTGTGAGAGATTTGCACGAACGCAAGCCATGGAGCAGTAATTATGGGCCTCAAGGAGCAGTCCAGCAGCACGGGAAGCATCAGCGGCCACTAGCTGGCCAGCACCATCCATCGCACATTCGCACAGCCAAGGAACGACAGCCTTGCCGTGCGTATACATCTGTTTGATCCAGTTAAAAATATGTTGAGGACTGACTCATGTCAAATGAAGTAGCATGACTGATTGTAGTTTTGAAAGAAAATATGCTCTTGTTTGCCTGGCCCGCCCAACTATTCCTATGTAGCTCCGCCACTGGTTAGGAGCGTCACAACCGAAAACTATCTTGACATGTACTCCATCCGTTTGAAAAGGCTTGTCCCTTAAATTGATGTATTTAACACAAAGTTAGTGCTAGATACTTCCATTTGAGGAATAGGCTTGGAACAAATTTTTCCGGGCGGAGGGAGTATATACTTTGGGGAAAAATGTTTGGTTTTGACGCATTATTTTCTTTTCTCAAATCGCTGAGCCTAGGACTAAGATTGTGAAGCTAGGAGACAGTGATGTTGAAGCGTACACTTTAGCCATGGAAAAATTGGGAGACATTAAAGTACTGGTTGAACCGGTGTCCACCGTGCGATATGGTACGGGGTTGGCTGACAGAGAGTTGGCTATAGATTTTGTTGGAAAACCCTATTTGTTGCATTGTGCGTCAAACTGTTGATGAAACGCACATATGAGCGACTCGAGTGAGCAATTTGGACTGACCCATTTGTAGTATACGTACAACTTCCACGTTACGGTATTCGTTCCCAGCCAGTTTTTGTGGGTTTTGGAACCTTCAACAGGTTCCTGAACCGGAATTTTTATTTTTATATTTTTCTTTCTCCTGTTTATGTTCCTTTTTTTCTATTTCTTTCGTTTTTCTATTTTCTTGAATTTGGAAATTTTCTCATGAACCCAAAAAATTTCATGGAACTGAAAATATTATTGAATTCAAAATTTCTTCATGAAATAATTTTTTTCTCAAATTTGAAAATAGGTGAACAATTTTTAAAATTCTGATTTTTTTTGTTATTGCTAACAATTTTTTAAATTCCCAAAAATTTTAGAAAAAAAATGAACAGTTTTTGAAAACCTTAACAAACTTCAAAAAAAGCGGACAAATTTTATAGTTGCACACAGTTTTGAAGATTTTGAACATTTCCCGAAATTTTTGAATTAAAAAACGAATATAGTAGAAAATGAAAAACAGAAAAGGACCACAAAATTTTAAAAAGAAAAGCAAGAGGAAAAACTAAAATAACCCGAAAAGCTATTACAAAAAATTCAGTTCTGTAACCTTCCAGAAGGTTTGATAAACTAGTCAGAAACGTTCCAGAAGCTTCCTCAAATCGGTCTCAGCGGCTGCTAGCTTGCTTCGCTTCGATTCTTAATGGGTTGGCCCATCTACGTACGCTAGTGGGCGATCGAACCCCTAACGCTCACAACAAGGGAGGGGTTTATTTGGCCCCATTGTATTTGTGTCAAACTTCGACCATCTATAAAACTAACAAAAATATGAATTATATCATACAAAAAAGGTGCTTTTGGATTTGTATTGAAAGAGCTTTCCTATATTATAACTTTTGTTACATAGTTTACATTTTAGGCTATGTTTGATAGCAAAGTATCATATAAACTAAAGTATCAAAAACTACAGTAATTTAACATGTAGATATAAAATACCACAGTTTTAACATAACAGAGTTTTTTGGAGTATTGAGAATTCAGAGCACATGTTTGGCTACACCACACAATTTTGTAAAATTTGTTGCCAGTCGCATATAGCTAGCCGTTGCTACACGTGCAGCTGGTCGGTTGTATACTGTTTCTGTTCGTTAATCTAGCCAGGTAGTTAGGACTTGCCGTTCGCAGGCATGCACAAAACGATGGAACGACTTTCTTGTATTTTTTTGACACGGATCCAATAACTACCCAACCAAGCTATCTCATACGCATAAGGGACCAGGCTGGACGGGGGATCAGCACGGCCGCTCAGAGGCAGGAGCCCACGGCCGGCGGGAGGCGACGGCGTGAGCGAGAGGTGTTTGTTTGGGCAGCGACGGCGGCGGCGGCATCGGAGGTTATGGCTTGATAGCAAGACGAGTCTGTTGAGAATAGCTAGCGATGGGTTCTTTTCTTTCGCTTGCTCTGTTTAAAAAAAAAAAGGTTCGGGGCTCTTTTTTTTGTACAGAGAATTTACAATAGTATTGGAAATACTTTGGTTTTGATAATGCAGTTTTTATTGCAAGCCAAACAGGTCAGTGTAAATAAAACCATGGTAAGTAAAAAAACGTAGTATTATGAGAATACTTAGAAAATACTTTGCTATCAAACATGGCCTTATTAGTTAAATTTACGGTCAAATTTAAGCCAAATAAGAGAGGGACTAATAAACCTGAATTGAGGTAGTACAAAGTAAATGTCAAAATTACATCTTCATAAATGTACTCATGTCTAAAAGTCACGCACTTTGAAATGAAGAAGGTAAATAATAGTAGAAAGAAAAAAAATCTACATGAGATAAAAAATAAACAATACCAATTTTGAGAGACTAAAGATGATGCTCTCGTATCTGTAAGGGTCACCGTGCTAGTTTGGTCAAGTTAAATGGACTGGCTTAAGACAAGACCAAGGGAATGAATGAGCTCCACCACGTTCGTTTGCTGAGCCTGAGCGTGGTCACTGCGAGTGGGGCATCATATCCGTGTAGCCGATGCTCTTCCTGGTGGTGGGGAAGATCATGAACACCATGCTAGCGAGGAAGCCAGCGGCAACAGGCAGGTTGACCAGCAGCTCCCTCAAATCCCTCGCGGCGTCCGGGAACAGGCAGCCCTGTATGCCGGCGTCGGCGAACGCGACGGCGAGGAACACGAGCGCGGAGACGACGGCGTGCACGAAGTCCATGGGCGTGACCCGGAACCTGGAGAGGTCCTTGAACACCGCGTCCCGCTCGGCGCGCGTGCCGGTGAAGTTGAAAGGGTAGAAGCCCCCGAAGGTGGCCGCGCCGTAGTAGAGCCTGCCGTCGCGGCCGACGAGGCTTTCCGTGAAGGAGAGGAGCACGCAGGAGGCGGCGCAGCCGCCGATGAGCGCCTGGACCAGCCACCGGTTGGCCGCGTGGCAAACGCCGTGGTTGTTGCTGAAGGAAGGCGCCAGCGCCTGGAAGGCCAGCACCGTGCCCGTCGGCAGGAGCTTCAGGAGGTCCGACGCGCTCGACAGCGTCTTGTCGGCCGGCGCGACGCCCGTCGGTGGCATCTGGATGTGCACAGCATTGGAAACGGGATCCATGGCAACGACGACCTTACTAACTGAGATGCTTGAATTGAATGGCAAGGGTGCCTCAGTCTACCCTTTATATAGCGCGCGAACCGAACCAGGGGTTGCAACTTAGTACAACAAGCAACAGGAAATGGCTGATGGGAGCTATACCAGATCGATCGAGCAGCTGGCACGTGCATGCATGGTGGCTCTTGTAGTTTGGTCACGGCAACAAGAAACTGCCTAGTCGAACGTGGAATGCATGCGCCAGACAACGGCCGAACTATATGCTCCGGCTCAGCCAAACTCAATTAGCAAACTTGTTTTTTCTTTTGGAAAGACTACAATACGCTCACAACATGCACATACACTCATTCTCATCAACATGCACACATACATCATATTTCTGTGAGCAGCTGCGAGAGACTGGGCCAATAGATCTTGAGGTTGACGAATTGTCATAAACACCTCGTAGTCGGCGGACACGTTTTCTCGAATACGCACGAGTGTGCGTATCATATATTATAGAAGGAAATGGTAGAAACCCTCCACACATGAAGATACAAAGTTATTTACAGGTAGCCTTCGGCCACCCCACCCGACTAGCTAATCAGCGGATTACTCGCTACTCGCCCACAGTGCAAGGCCCAACATGAACCCCTCAACTTCCCCTCGTAGTAGTCCTGCCTGCTTCCATGCCCTTGCTTCGCTATCAATGCACTTGAGCACCTTTTGCGTGGATGGCGCCTCCCCGTCGAAGATCACGGCATTCCGATGGATCCACAGCTCCCATAGGACCAAGATAGATATAGCCCTAGCCAATTTCCGGTGATGCCCGATTTCGTCCTGCCTGATGCACCACTCCGGGAGTGACTCCGTCGCCGTTGGAGCACTTTCTGGTCGTCCCAAGGCCGACACACCTTGCTCCAAACCTCTCGAGCGAAAGCACATCCGATCATGATGTGAGCGATAGTCTCTTCATGTTGGCCACAGAATGGACACGAACTTTGGTGAGGGAGGCCCCTCTTAGCAAGGCGGTCGGAGGTCCAGCATCTATTTTTCATGGCCAGCCAAACAAAGAACCGATGCTGTAAGGGCGCCCGTGACACCCACGTGAACTCCGCCGTTGGTGCAACCTCAAGCCCCGCAAACTTGGCCGCGTATGCCGACCGCGCCGAGAACATGTCATCCTTCTCCCACGCCCAAAGAATCTTGTCCGACGCATCCTCACGGAGGGCCACACCCTCCACTCGCTGCCATAATTCCAGGAACTGTCTGAGCATGTCGGCCGTAAGCTCAGGCCCAATGTCTGCCGCCCATGAATGATTTGTGAGTGCTTCTGCTACTTTTCTTGAGGATCTCGCTTGCCTCGATACCTTGGAGTAAAGCATGGGTGCCAGGTCCTGGACTCTGTAGCCGGCAATCCACTTGTCTTCCCAAAAATGTGTGTCTTGCCCATGCCCCACGGAAGCTGTTGTCGCCGCGCGAAAGAGCGCTCTGGACTCTGCTGGGATTGCGATTTGGAAATCTGCCCATGGTCTTGTATGATCTGTACGTTGTAGCCACGGCCATCTGGCCATCATCGCGATGTTCAACCACCTCAAATTTGGTATGCCGAGTCCTCCGGCCCACCTAGGGCGGCAAACCAAATCCCATGCCACGGCGCAATTTCCACCGCGCGCATCCATCTTACCACACCAGAGGAAACCACGACAGATCTTCGTCTGGCGGTGAGGGTCTTGGAGGTATGTTCATGGCGAGCATGGCATGAATTGGGATTGCGCATAGTACGGAGAGAATGAGGATGAGCCGTCCACTTTTTGGTAGGGTAGCGGCCTTCCAGTTGGGCAGGCGGCTAGCGAACTTCTCCACCAAGTAATGGAACTGTGCCGGAGTGGCCTTTCTGATTGAGAGCGGTAGGCCAAGGTACTTGCAAGGGAAAGATGCCTTCGTGCAGTCTAAGGATGTGCAAACTGCATCAAGCTCCTCCGCTGAGCATCGGATGGGTAGTGCCGCACTCTTAGTAAGGTTCACCACAAGGCCGAGGCAGCCCCAAACAACTCCGGATCTTTACGCAAGCCCGATTTCTGAGCCAAGGGCTTGAAAAACAACATGACATCGTCGGCGAACATGGACAATCGCTGGTGCACTCCATTTGCCGCTAGAGGCGAAGATGCCCGATCCGTGGCTTTCTTGAACAAGGCTTGCAGAGGCTCCATCAGAGGATGAAAAGCATGGGGGAAATCGGATCTCCTTGTCTCAGCCCACATGCATTATATATCGTCTCTCCTGGCACACCATTCACCGTAATCTTCGTCGTCGAGGTGGCAAGCAGTCCACAGATCCACTCGGTCCATCTCCTCCCAAAACCAAGCCGTGCCATTACTTACAGGAGAAAGGGCCACTTTACCGTATCAAAAGCCTTGGATATATCAAGTTTGAGTAGGACCGTTGGGTTTCTGAGCGCATGGAGTCTCCTTGCAGTACACTGAACAAGCATGAAGTTGTCATGCAGAGTACGGCCCATACGAAGGCACTTTGATGGTTACCCACCAGGAGCGGCAGCTCGTCATGCAAGTCTTGGCGCCAGGATCTTGTCGAATATCTTGATGGCCCCATGAACTAGACTGGCTGGCCTAAAGTCCTTAAGATCAACTGCTCCCTCTTTCTTCGGCAAAAGGGTGACCACTGCCCGGTTGATGGCCGCCAGTCCTCACATATCTCCGCCGAAAAATTGATCCAAAGCGCGGATGAAATCCACCTTGATGATCTGCCAACAGGTTGCGTAAAACCTTCCCGTGAAACCATCCGGGGCCGGTGCTTTGTCTAATGGCATGGACTTGATGATCTTCTCCACTTCTTCCGGCAAGAAAGGCATTTCCAGATTTGACAAGTCCCTGGTTGGGAGGTTTAGCTGGTCCAAGTCGATCGTATGCATCCGCTGGTGGGGAGATCCAAAGGTATTAGCATAGTGCGCATCCACCACTCTTGCAATGTTCTCTTGGCCTGTAACAATCTCCTCGTTATGTCGCAAGGTGAGAATGGCATTCTTGCGCTGCCGATGACATGCGTGACGATGGAAAAACCGGGTGTTGGCGTCCCCTTCCTTGAGTTTGAGCATGCGAGACCGCTGTTGGGCGATCGTTCTTTCTAGTGAGCTCAACCCTAGCAGCTTCCGCTTTAGCACTTTCCGTAGCCCATGCTCATGATCCATAAGGATGTGGTTTTCCGCTGCCCCGTCCAGCCTGAATATGATCTCATGCGCGATGAGGATTTGCATTTTGATGTTTCCTATCCACCTCTCGCTCCACCGTTGCAGCTGCTTGGCGGTGGCGCGGAGTTTACTGTCCAGCACTTTGAATGGGTTGCCAGACGACGGGACCGAGTGCCAAGCTTCTTCCACAACATCTAAGAACCCCTCAGCTTTCGGCCAGAACGCTTCGAACCGGAACCGCCTGCCCATGTGGAACGCAACATCCAAGTCAAGAAGGAGTGGGCAATGGTCAGAAACTGCGGATCCCAGCGCCGTAAGTAGGCAGGACTGATGCAAGTCTTCCCAAGAATTTGTAGTGAAAACGTGGTCAATTTTCTCCATGGTTGGCAGCCTTCTTTCGTTGCTCCACGTGTACCGTCGCCCGAGCAAATACATCTCCTTGAGCTCAAGCCTGTTCAACCTTGTTCTGAATCTAGTGATCATCCGACGGTTGACTACCTCATTACTCTTATCTTCAGGGTTTGTGAGCAGGTTGAAATCACCCACGATCGCCCACGGCCCAGCATGTAGGTCTCGAATCTCCTCCAGCTCAGCCAGGAACTCCACTTTGTCGGCATCACTCTGTGGCCCGTATACCCCTGTGAGCCACCACACTGGGGCCCCTTGCGGCTGTACCAAGGCTGTCAGGGTGTTAGTAGTAGTGTGCGGGTTTGACAACGTGACAGCCGTATGATCCCATGCAATTGTTGGGGAACGTAGTAATTTCAAAAAATTTCCTACGCACACGCAAGACCATGGTGATGGCATAGCGAGAGGGAGAGTGTCCGTCCACGTACCCTCGTGAACCGAAAGCGAGGCGTTATAACAACGCGGTTGATGTAGTCGTGCGTCTTCACAATCCGACCGATCCAAGCACCGAGCGTCGGCACCTCCGAGTTACGCACACGTTCAGCTCGATGGCGATCCTGGACTCGATCCAGCAAAGTGTCGAGGATGAGTTCCGTCGAGACGACGGCGTGGTAGCGATGATGATGCTCCACCGACGCGGGCTTCGCCTAAGCTCCGCGACGATATGACTTCTCCGCGCGAGGCTTCGCCTAAACTCATGACGATATGACCAAGTGGAATATGGTGGAGGGGCACCGCACACGGTAAGCGATCCGTAGATCAACTTGTGTGTCATGGGGTGCCCCCTGCCCCATATATAAAGGAGCAAGGGGTGCGGCCAGCCCAAGGCGGCGCTGGAGGAGTCCTACTCCCGGAGTAGGACTCCCCCTTCCTAGTTGGAATAGGATTGGGGAGGGAAGAGGGAAGAAGCGCCGCCCCCTCTCCTGTCCTATTCGGACTAGAGGGGAGGGGGCGCGCCTGCTTGGCCGGCCCTTTCCTCTTCTCCCTATGGCCCATCAAGGCCCATAGACCCCCGGGGTTCCGTAAACCCGGTGTTCCGTAACTTCTGTTTTCATCCGAACCTTCCAAGTCCAAACATAGGCTTCCAATATATCAATCTTTATGTCTCGACCATTTCGAGACTCCTCGTCATGTCCGTGATCTCATCCGGGACTCCGAACAACCTTCGGTACATCAATACTTATAAACTCATAATGAACTCGTCATCGAAGCGTTAAGCGTGCGGACCCTACGGGTTCGAGAACTATGTAGACATGACCTAGAACCATTCTCGGTCAATAACCAATAGCGGAACCTGGATACCCATATTGGTTCCTACATATTCTCTGAAGATCTTTATCGGTCAAACCGCATAACGACATCGTTGTTCCCTTTGTCATCGGTATGTTACTTACCGAGATTCGATCATCGGTATCAATACCTAGTTCAATCTCGTTCTTGGTAAGTCTCTTTACTCGTTCCATAATACATCATCTCACAACTAACTCATTAGTTGCAATGCTTGCAAGGCTTATGTGATGTGTATTACGAGAAGGCCCAGAGATACCTCTCCGACAATCGGAGTGACAAAACCTAATCTCGATTCATGCCAACTCAACATATACTTTTGGAGACACACAGAGTACCTTTATAATCACCCGATTCGTTGTGACGTTTGGTAGCACACAAAGTGTTCCTCCGATAAACAGGAGTTGCATAATCTCATAGTTTCGTGAACTTTGTATAAGTTATGAAGAAAGCATAAGCAACATACTAAACGATCAAGTGCTAAGCTAACGGAATGGGTCAAGTCAATCACATCATTCTCCTAATGATGTGATCTCGTTAATCAAATGACAACTCATGTCTATGGTTAGGAAACATAACCATCTTTGATTTAACGAGCTAGTAAAGTAGAGGCATACTAGTGACACTCTGTTTGTCTACGTATTCACACATGTATTATGTTTCCAGTTAATACAATTCTAGCATGAATAATAAACATTTATCATGATATAAGGAAATAAATAATAACTTTATTATTGCCTTTAGGGCATATTTCCTTCAGTCTCCCACTTGCACTAGAGTCAGTAATCTAGATTACATAGTAATGATTCTAACACCCATGGAGTCTTGGTGCTGATCATGTTTTGCTCGTGGAAGAGGCTTAGTAAACGGGTCTGCAACATTCAGATCCGTATGTATCTTGCAAATCTCTATGTCTCCCACTTGGACTTGGTCCCGAATGGAATTGAAGCATCTCTTGATATGCTTGGTCCTCTTGTGAAATCTGGATTCCTTTGCCAAGGCAATTGCACCAAGATTGTCACAGAAGATCTTCATTGGTCCCGATGCACTAGGTATGACACCTAGATCGGAAATGAACTCTTTCATCCGCACTCCTTCATTTGCTGCTTCGAAGCAGCTATGTACTCCGCTTCACATGTAGATCCCGCCACGGCGCTTTGTCTAGAACTGCACCAACCGACAGCTCCACCGTTTAATAAAAATCGATCCGGTTTGCGATTTAGAATCATCGGATCAGTGTCAAAGCTTGCATCGACGTAACCATTTACGATTAGCTCTTTGTCACCTCCATATCGAGAAACATATCCTTAGTCCTTTTCGGTATTTCAGATGTTCTTGACCGCTGTCCATGGATCCACTCTGGATTACTTTGGTACCTTCCTACCAAGCTTATTGCTAAGCACACGTCGTGTCTGGTACACAGCATTGCATACATGATAGAGCCTATGGCTGAAGCATAGGGAACATTTTCATTTTCTCTCTATCTTCTGCTGTGGTCGGGCATTGAGTCTGACTCAATTTCACACCTTGTAACACAGGTAAAAGACCTTTCTTTGCACGATCCATTTTGAACTTTTCAAAACTTTATCAAGGTATGTGCTTTGTGAAAGTCAATTAAGCGTCTTGATCTATCTCTATAGATCTTAATGCCCAATATGTAAGCAGCTTCACCGAGGTCTTTCATTGAAAAACTTTTATTCAAGTATCCTTTTATGCTATCCAGAAATTCTATATCATTTCCAATTAACAATATATCGTCCACATATAATATTAGAAATGCTACTGAGCTCCCACTCACTTTCTTGTAAATACAGGCTTCTCCAAAAGTCTCATATAAAACCATATGCTTTGATCACACTATCAAAGCGTTTATTCCAACTCGAGAGGCTTGCACCAGACCATAAATTGATCGCTGGAGCTTGCACACTTTGTTAGCACTTTTGGATCAACAAAACCTTCTGGTTGCATCATATACAACTCTTCTTCTAGAAATCCATTCAAGAATGCAGTTTTACATCCATTTGCCAAATTTCATAATCATAAAATGCAGCAATTGCTAACATGATTCGGACAGACTTAAGCATCGCTACGGGTGAGAAAGTCTCATCGTAGTCAACCCCTTGAACTTGTCGAAAACCTTTTGCAACAAGTCGAGCTTTATAGACAGCTATGTTACCATCAGCGTCAGTCTTCTTCTTAAAGATCCATTTATTCTCAATGGCTTGCCGATCATCGGCAAGTCAACCAAAGTCCATACTTTGTTTTCATACATGGATCCCATCTCAGATTTCATGGCTTCAAGCCATTTTGCGAATCTGGGCTCACCATCGCTTCTTCATAGTTCGTAGGTTCACCATGATCTAGTAGCATGACTTCGAATAGGATTACCGTACCACTCAGTGCGGATTTTATTCTGGTTGATCTCTGATTCGGTGACAACTTGATCTGAAGTTTCATGATCATTATCATTATCTTCCTCGCTAATTGGTGTAGGTGTCACGAAACCGATTTCGTGATGAACTACTTTCCAATAAGGGAGCTGGTACTATTACCTCATCAAGTTCCACTTTCCTCCCACTCACTTCTTTCGAGAGAAACTCCTTCTCTAGAAAGGATCCATTCTTAACAACGAATGTCTTGCCTTCGGATCTGTGATAGAAGGTATACCCAATTGTCTCCTTTGGGTATCCTATGAAGACACATTTTTCGATTTGGGTTCAAGCTTATCAGGTTGAAGTTTTTCACATAAGCATCGCAACCCCAAACTTTCAGAAGCGACAACTTTGGTTTCTTGCTAAACCATAGTTCATAAGGTGTCGTCTCAACGGATTTTGACGGTGTCCTATTTAACGTGAATGCGGCCGTCTCTAAAGCATAACCCCAAAGCGATAGCGGTAAATTGGAAATAGACATCATAGATCGCACCATATCTAGTAAAGTACGATTCGACGTTCGGACACACCATTACGCTGTGGTGTTCCGGTGGCGTGAGTTGCGAAACTATTCGCATTGCTTTAAATGTAGACCAAACTCGTAACTCAAATATTCTCCTCCACGATCAGATCGTAGAAACTTTATTTTCTTGTTACGATGATTTTCAACTTCACTCTGAAATTCTTTGAACTTTTCAAATGTTTCAGATTTATGCTTCATCAAGTAGATATACCCATATCTGCTTAAATCATCTGTGAAGGTGAGAAAATAACGATATCCGCCACGAGCTTCAACATTCATCGGACCACATACATCTGTATGTATGATTTCCAATAAGTCTGTTGCTCTCTCCATACAACCGGAGAACGGTGTTTTAGTCATCTTGCCCATGAGGCACGGTTACAAGTACCAAGTGATTCATAATCAAGTGATTCCAAAAGTCCATCTGTATGGAGTTTCTTCATGCGTTTTACACCGATATGACCTAAGCGGCGATTACCACAAATAAGTTGCACTATCATTATCAACTCTGCATCTTTTGGCTTCGACATTATGAATATGTGTATCACTCTGCCGAGATTCAACAAGAATAGACCATTCTTCAAGGGTGCATGACCATAAAAGATATTACTCATATAAATAGAACAACCATTATTCTCTGATTTAAATGAATAACCGTCTCGCATTAAACAAGATCCAGATATAATGTTCATGCTCAACGCGGCACCAAATAACAATTATTTAGGTATAAAACTAATCCGAAGGTAGATGTAGAGGTAGCGTGCCGACCGCGATCACATTGACTTTGGAACCGTTTCCCACGCGCCGTCACCTCGTCCTTTGCGGTGCTCGCCTATTCCGTAGTCCACTGTTTGAGTTGCAAATATTAGCAATGAACCAGTATCAAATACCAGTGCTACTACGAGCTCTAGTAAGGTACACATCAATAACATGTATATCACATATACCTTTGTTCACCTTGCCATCCTTCTTATCCGCCAAATACTTGGGGCAGTTCCGCTTCCGATGTCGATCGCTTGCGGTAAAAACACTCGATTTGAGGCTTAGGTCCAGACTTGGGTTTCTTCTCTTGAGCAGCAACTTTCTTGCTGTTCTTTTTGAAGTTTCCTTCTTCTTTCCTTTGCCCTTTTCTTAAAACTAGTGGTCTTGTTGACCATCAACACTTGATGCTCTTTCTTGATTTCTACCTCCATGACTTTTAGCATTGCGAAGAGCTCGAGGAATTGTCTTAGTCATCCCTTGCATATTATAGTTCATCACGAAGCTCTTGTAGCTTGGTGGCGATGATTGGAGAATTCCAAAGAAGTCAAACATAGGCTTCCAATATATCAATCTTTATGTCTCGACCATTTGAGACTCCTCGTCATGTCCGTGATCTCATCCGGGACTCGAACAACCTTGGTACATCAATACTTATAAACTCATAATGAACTGTCATCGAAAGCGTTAAGCGTGCGGACCCTACGGGTTCGAGAACTATGTAGACATGACCTAGAACCATTCTCGGTCAATAACCAATAGCGGAACCTGGATGCCCATATTGGTTCCTACATATTCTCGAAGATCTTTATCGGTCAAACCGCATAACGACATCGTTGTTCCCTTTGTCATCGGTATGTTACTTACGAGATTCGATCGTCGGTATCAATACCTAGTTCAATCTCGTTCTTGGTAAGTCTCTTTACTCGTTCCATAATACATCATCTCACAACTAACTCATTAGTTGCAATGCTTGCAAGGCTTATGTGATGTGTATTACGAGAAGGCCAGAGATACCTCTCCGACAATCGGAGTGACAAAACCTAATCTCGATTCATGCCAACTCAACATATACTTTTGGAGACACCTGTAGAGTACCTTTATAATCACCCGATTCGTTGTGACGTTTGGTAGCACACAAAGTGTTCCTCCGGTAAGCAGGAGTTGCATAATCTCATAGTTTGAGAACTTTGTATAAGTCATGAAGAAAGCATAAGCAACATACTAAGCGATCAAGTGCTAAGCTAACGGAATGGGTCAAGTCAATCACATCATTCTCCTAATGATGTGATCTAGTTAATCAAATGACAACTCATGTCTATGGTTAGGAAACATAACCATCTTTGATTTAACGAGCTAGTAAAGTAGAGGCATACTAGTGACACTCTGTTTGTCTATGTATTCACACATGTATTATGTTTCCGGTTAATACAATTCTAGCATGAATAATAAACATTTATCATGATATAAGGAAATAAATAATAACTTTATTATTGCCTCTAGGGCATATTTCCTTGATCTCCCACTTGCACTAGAGTCAATAATCTAGATTACATAGTAATGATTCTAACACCCATGGAGTCTTGGTGCTGATCATGTTTTGCTCGTGGAAGAGGCTTAGTAAGCGGTCTGCAACATTCAGATCCGTATGTATCTTGCAAATCTCTATGTCTCCCACTTGGACTTGGTCCCGAATGGAATTGAAGCGTCTCTTGATATGCTTGGTCCTCTTGTGAAATCTGGATTCCTTTGCCAAGGCAATTGCACGATATTATCACGAGAAGATCTTCATTGGTCGATGCACTAGGTATGACACCTAGATCGGAAATGAACTCTTTCATCGAGACTCCTTCATTTGCTGCTTCGAAGCAGCTATGTACTCCGCTTCACATGTAGATCCCGCCGGCGCTTTGTTTAGAACTGCACCAACCGACAGCTCCACCGTTTAATAAAAATCGTATCCGGTTTGCGATTTAGAATCATCCGGATCGGTGTCAAAACTTACATCGGCGTAACCATTTACGATTAGCTCTTTGTCACCTCCATATCTGAAAACATATCCTTAGTCCTTTTCGGTATTTCAGGATGTTCTTGACCGCTGTCGATGATCCACTCTGGATTACTTTGGTACCTTCCTACCAAGCTTATTGCTAAGCACCGTCAGTCTGGTACACAGCATTGCATACATGATAGAGCCTATGGCTGAAGCATAGGGAACATTTTCATTTCTCTCTATCTTCTGCTGTGGTGGGGCATTGAGTCGACTCAATTTCACACCTTATAACACAGGTAAAAGACCTTTCTTTGCACGATCCATTTTGAACTTTTTCAAAACTTTATCAAGGTATGTGCTTTGTGAAAGTCAATTAAGCGTCTTGATCTATCTCTATAGATCTTAATGCCCAATATGTAAGCAGCTTCACGAGGTCTTTCATTGAAAAACTTTTATTCAAGTATCCTTTTATGCTATCCAGAAATTCTATATCATTTCCAATTAACAATATATCGTCCACATATAATATTAGAAATGCTCTGAGCTCCCACTCACTTTCTTGTAAATCAGGCTTCTCCAAAGTCTGTATAAAACCATATGCTTTGATCACACTATCAAGCGTTTATTCTAACTCGAGAGGCTTGCACGGACCATAAATTGATCGTTGGAGCTTGCACACTTTGTTAGCACTTTTGGATCAACAAAACCTTCTGGTTGCATCATATACAACTCTTCTTCTAGAAATCCATTCAAGAATGCAGTTTTACATCCATTTGCCAAATTTCATAATCATAAAATGCAGCAATTGCTAACATGATTCGGACAGACTTAAGCATCGCTTCTGGTGAGAAAGTCTCATCGTAGTCAACCCCTTGAACTTGTCGAAAACCTTTTGCAACAAGTCGAGCTTTATAGACAGTTATGTTACCATCAGCGTCAGTCTTCTTCTTAAAGATCCATTTATTCTCAATGGCTTGCCGATCATCGAACAAGTCAACCAAAGTCCATACTTTGTTCTCATACATGGATCCCATCTCAGATTTCATGGCTTCAAGCCATTTTGCGAATCTGGGCTCACCATCGCTTCTTCATAGTTAGTAGGTTCACCATGATCTAGTAGCATGACTTCCGAATAGGATTACCGTACCACTCAGTGCGGATTTTATTCTGGTTGATCTCTGAAGTTCGGTGACAACTTGATCTGAAGTTTCATGATCATTATCATTATCTTCCTCGCTAATTGGTGTAGGTGTCACGAGAAACCGATTTACGTGATGAACTACTTTCCAATAAGGGAGCTGGTACTATTACCTCATCAAGTTCCACTTTCCTCCCACTCACTTCTTTCGAGAAAACTCCTTCTCTAGAAAGGATCCATTCTTAACAACGAATGTCTTGCCTTCGGATCTGTGATAGAAGGTATACCCAATTGTCTCCTTTGGGTATCCTATGAAGACACATTTTTCGATTTGGGTTCAAGCTTATCGGGTTGAAGTTTTTCACATAAACATCGCATGACCCCAAACTTTCGAAGCGACAACTTTGGTTTCTTGCTAAACCATAGTTCATAAGGTGTCGTCTCAGCGGTTTTTGATGGTGTCCTATTTAGCGTGAATCGGCCGTCTCTAAAGCATAACCCCAAAGCGATAGCGGTAAATTGGAAATAGACATCATAGATCGCACCATATCTAGTAAAAATACGATTCTGACGTTCGGACACACCATTACGCTGTGGTGTTCCGGTGGCGTGAGTTCTTGAAACTATTCGCATTGCTTTAAATGTAGACCAAACTCGTAACTCAAATATTCTCCTCCACGATCAGATCGTAGAAACTTTATTTTCTTATTACGATGATTTTCAACTTCACTCTGAAATTCTTTGAACTTTTCAAATGTTTCAGATTTATGCTTCATCAAGTAGATATACCCGTATCTGCTTAAATCATCTGTGAAGGTGAGAAAATAACGATATCCGCCACGAGCTTCAACATTCATCGGACCACATACATCATGTATGATTTCCAATAAGTCTGTTGCTCTCTCCATACAACCGAGAAGCGGTGTTTTAGTCATCTTGCCCATGAGGCACGGTTACATAAGTACCAAGTGATTCATAATCAAGTGATTCCAAAAGTCCATCGTATGGAGTTTCTTCATGCGTTTTACACGATATGACCTAAGCGGCGATTACCACAAATAAGTTGCACTATCATTATCAACTCTGCATCTTTTGGCTTCACATTATGAATATGTGTATCACTCTTGTCGAGATTCAACAAGAATAGACCATTCTTCAAGGGTGCATGACCATAAAGATATTACTCATATAAATAGAACAACCATTATTCTCGATTTAAATGAATAACCGTCTACGCATTAAACAAGATCCAGATATAATGTTCATGCTCAACGCGGCACCAAATAACAATTATTTAGGTCTAAAACTAATCCGAAGGTAGATGTAGAGGTAGCGTGCCGACCGCGATCACATTGACTTTGGAACCGTTTCCCAGCGCATCGTCACCTCGTCCTTTGCGATGCTCGCCTATTCCGTAGTCCTGTTTGAGTTGCAAATATTAGCAGAACCAGATATCAAATACCAGTGCTACTCGAGCTCTAGTAAGGTACACATCAATAACATGTATATCACATATACCTTTGTTCACCTTGCCATCCTTCTTATCCGCCAAATACTTGGGGCAGTTCCGCTTCGATGTCGATGCGCTTGCGGTAAAACACTCGATTTCAGGCTTAGGTCCAGACTTGGGTTTCTTCTCTTGAGCAGCAACTTTCTTGCTGTTCTTTTGAAGTTTCCTTCTTCTTTCCTTTGCCCTTTTCTTGAAACTAGTGGTCTTGTTGACCATCAACACTTGATGCTCTTTCTTGATTTCTACCTCCATGACTTTTAGCATTGCGAAGAGCTCGAGGAATTGTCTTAGTCATCCTTGCATATTATAGTTCATCACGAAGCTCTTGTAGCTTGGTGGCGATGATTGGAGAATTCATCAATGACACTATCATCCGGAAGATTAACTCCCAGCTGAAATAAGTGATTATTATACCCAGACATTTTGAGTATGTGCTCCTTGTGAACTATTCTCCTCCATCTTGCAGCTATAGAACTTATTGGAACTTCATATCTCTCAATCCGGGCATTTGCTTGAAATATTAACTTCAACTCTTGGAACATCTCATATGCTCCATGACGTTCAAAACATCGTTGAAGACCGGTTCTAAGCCGTAAAGCATGGCACACTGAACTATAGAGTAGTCATCACTTTGCTCGCGCGAGACGTTCACAACCGGCGTTGCTCTGCAGCGAGCACTGGAACCCAGCGGTGCTTCGGGGCGTAATTCTTCATGCAGCAATGAGGATAATCCTCAAATTCGGACCCAGTCCGTGTAATTGCTACCATCATCTTTCAACTTTGCTTTCTCAAGGAACGCATTAAAATTCAACGGAACAACAGACGAGCCATCTATCTACGATAAACATAGACAACAAAATACTATCGGTACTAAGTTCATGATAAATTTAAGTTCAATTAATCATATTAAAAAACTCCCACTTAGACAGATATCTCTCTAGTCATCTAAGTGATTCGTGATCCAAATCAACTAAACCATAACCGATCATCACGTGAGATGGAGTAGTTTTCAATGGTGAACATCACTATGTTGATCATATCTACTATATGATTCACGCTCGACCTTCGGTCTCCATGTTTGAGGCCATATCTGCATATGCTAGGCTCGTCAAGTTTAACTGAGTATTCTGCGTGTGCAAAACTGGCTTGCACCCGTTGTAGATGGACGTAGAACTTATCACACCGATCATCACGTGGTGTGCAGGTACTCTGAACTTTTAGCAGCGGTGCATACTCGGAGAACACTTCTTGATAATTTTAGTGAGAGATCATCTTATAATGCTACCGTCAATCAAAGCAAGATAAGATGCATAAAGGATAAACATCACATGCAATCAATATAAGTGATATGATATGGTCATCATCATCTTGTGCTTATGATCTCCATCTCGAAGCACCGTCATGATCACCATCATCACCGGTAGCGACACCTTGATCTCCATCGTAGCATCGTTGTCGTCTCGCCAACTATTGCTTCTCGACTATCGCTACTGCTTAGTGATAAAGTAAAGCAATTACATGGCGTTGCATTTCATACAATAAAGCGACAACCATATGGCTCCTGCCGATTGCGATAACTTCGGTTACAAAACATGATCATCTCATACAATAAAATATAGCATCACGTCTTGACCACATCACATCACAACATGCCTGCAAAAACAAGTTAGGCGTCCTCTACTTTGTTGTTGCAAGTTTTACATGGCTGCTACGGGCTGAGCAAGAACCGTTCTTACCTCGCATCAAAACCACAGCGATAGTTTGTCAAGTTGGTGCTGTTTTAACCTTCGCAAGGACGGGCGTATCCACACTCGGTTCAACTAAAGTGAGAGAGCAGACACCGCGGTCACCTTTAAGCAACTAGTGCTCGGCGGTGAAACCAGTCTCGCGTAAGCGTCTGGCGTAATGTCGGTCCGGGCGCTTCATCTCACAATACCGCTGAACCAAAGTATGACATGCTGGTAAGCGGTATGACTTATATCGCCCACAACTCACTTGTGTTCTACTCGTGCATATGACATCAGCGCATAAAACCAGGCTCGGATGCCCTTTGTTGGGGAGCGTAGTAATTTCAAAAAATTCCCTCGCACCGCAAGACCATGGTAATGGCATAGCAACGAGAGGAGAAGTGTCGTCCACGTACCCTCGTGAGACCGGCGGAGCGTTATAACAACGCGGTTGATGTAGTCGTGCGTCTTCACGATCCGACCGATCCAAGCACCGAGCGTCGGCACCTCCGAGTTACGCACACGTTCAGCTCGATGGCGATCCCGGACTCGATCCAGCAAAGTGTCGGGGATGAGTTCCGTCAACCGACGGCGTGGTGGCGATGATGATGCTCCACCGGCGAGGGCCGCCTAAGCTCGCGACGATATGACTTCTCCGGCGCGAGGCTTCGCCTAAACTCATGACGATATGACCTAAGTGGAATATGGTGGAGGGGCACCGCACACGGCTAAGGAGCGATCCGTAGATCAACTTGTGTGTCATGGGGTGCCCCCTGCCTCGTATATAAAGGAGCAAGAAGTGCGGCCAGCCAAAGGGCGGCGCTGGAGGAGTCCTACTCCCAGGGAGTAGGACTCCCCCTTCCTAGTTGGAATAGGATTGGGGAGGGAAGAGGGAAGGCGCCCCCCCTCTCCTGTCCTATTCGGACTAGAGGGAGGGGTGCGGCCTGCTTGGCCGGCCCTTTCCTCTTCTCCCTATGGCCCATCAAGGCCCATAGACCCCCGGGGGGTTCAGTAAACCCCGGTGTTCGGTAACTTCTGTTTTCATCCGGAACCTTTCGAAGTCAAACATAGGCTTCCAATATATCAATATTTATGTCTCGACCATTTGAGACTCCTCGTCATGTCCGTGATCTCATCCGGGACTCGAACAACCTTGGTACATCAATACTTATAAACTCATAATGAACTGTCATCGAAGCGTTAAGCGTGCGGACCCTACGGGTTCGAGAACTATGTAGACATGACCTAGAACCATTCTCGGTCAATAACCAATAGCGGAACCTGGATGCCCATATTGGTTCCTACATATTCTCTGAAGATCTTTATCGGTCAAACCGCATAACGACATCGTTGTTCCCTTTGTCATCGGTATGTTACTTACGAGATTCGATCATCGGTATCAATACCTAGTTCAATCTCGTTACGGTAAGTCTCTTTACTCGTTCCGTAATACATCATCTCACAACTAACTCATTAGTTGCAATGCTTGCAAGGCTTATGTGATGTGTATTACGAGAAGGCCGAGAGATACCTCTCAGAGCAATCGGAGTGACAAAACCTAATCTCGATTCATGCCAACTCAACATATACTTTTGAGACACACTGAGAGTACCTTTATAATCACCCGATTCGTTGTGACGTTTGGTAGCACACAAAGTGTTCCTCCGTAAAGCAGGAGTTGCATAATCTCATAGTTTAGGAACTTTGTATAAGTCATGAAGAAAGCATAAGCAACATACTAAGCGATCAAGTGCTAAGCTAACGGAATGGGTCAAGTCAATCACATCATTCTCCTAATGATGTGATCTAGATTAATCAAATGACAACTCATGTCTATGGTTAGGAAACATAACCATCTTTGATTTAACGAGCTAGTAAAGTAGAGGCATACTAGTGACACTCTGTTTGTCTACGTATTCACACATGTATTATGTTTCCGGTTAATACAATTCTAGCATGAATAATAAACATTTATCATGATATAAGGAAATAAATAATAACTTTATTATTGCCTCTAGGGCATATTTCCTTCAGCAATGAGGATGCCTCCCCGCGTGCCCACCGCTGGTAAGTAGTAGTAATGCTTGAATTTATTGCCAATGCATTGCCTAATGAGGTCAAGAGATACATTCTCCACTTTTGTTTCTTGGAAGCACACAATGCTAGGGTTAGCCGACGCAACTACTTGGAAGACGACACTCCTCCGCGCCGGCGAGTTAAGTCCACGCACGTTCCACACCAACACCTTTGGCGGCTGCGTTGCCATAGACAAGGCCCGCAAGTCCGCGCTAGTCCGACCGGTGCGTCACTCCCTGAAAGTGCGTTATATCGACTAGAGGGGGGGTGAATAGGCGATTTTTATGAATTCTTCACTTTGAGAATTTGCGGTGAGAAATTCCTTAGCGAAGAAATACTTTCAGCGGAATAAGTGCTCGAAGTAAACATAACAGATTACAAGCATTGTCATCATGATGAAATGAAGACAATCACGAACACGAAAGCGTAATCACGAGGATAACACAAGATGAAGACAAACGGTGAAGAAACTGGGCGAGGAAATTGAGAAAGTCTTGATCAAAGTCTTCAAACACAGATATGAACAAACACTCAACACGATAATGAGGAAATGAAAGGGTTGAGGAAATAGAACCAGTTGGGTTGGTGAAGACAATGATTTGGTAGACCAGTTCAAGCTGCTGTCTCGATTATGCGTCTGGTTGGAGCGGCTGAGTATTTAAACTCGAGGACACACAGTCCCGGACACCCAGTCGCTGAGCACGCAGCTCAGGACACCAAGTCCTCACCGTATTCTCCTTGAACTGAGGTCACGCAGACCTCGTCCAATCACTCGTGGTAAGTCTTCAGGCGACCTCCAAACCTTCACATACTTGGTCACTCGGCGACCCACAATTCCTCTTGGATGCTCTAGACCTTGACGCCTAACCGTCTGGAAGAAGCACAGTCTTCAAAGGTAACAAGCGTCGGATCCACGCAGGATCAATTTCTTCAGTGATGCTCAATCACTTTGGGTTTGTTGGGGTTTGGTTTTGGGTTTTCCTCACTTGATGATTTTCGCTCAAAGTCCTCGGAGGATGGGTTGCTCTCAAATGACAAGTGTCAAGTTCTCTCGGAGTAGCCAACCAACTAGTGGTTGTGAGGGCGGCTATTTATAGCCTAGGGAGCAGCCGACATGATAAGACATAAATGCCCTTCAATGATATGACCGTTAGGTGGATAAGATATTTGGGACAGGTGGGCGCTGAGCAATAGCATCGGAAATTTGAACACCAAATTCCTCGGGGCTATCATGTTCCTCATTTGTGTAGGCAATTCATGGCGAATTCCTAACTCCTCGGTCGAAACAAATTCCTCGTGACCGGAAGAGCTTCGTCTCATCCTTTGAAGAAATTGATTGAACTGTATGAGATTTCAAAAGCTTCACTCGAAGGGATTGGTAGGTGTAGGATTTTGAGTTGAGCATCAAATGGAAATTTTCCTTAGTATTTCCTCGACCCCTTTAACGATCGGTGTTTCCTATGACTCAAGAAAGAAAATGAAACTTCGAAAACAAAAGTATTCACGCTTCATGTTCCTCAAATGAATACCAAGTCTTCAAGGTCACACCAATTTCTTCACTTTCAAAGTCTTGAAAAGTCTTGAAATATCAAAGTCTTGATTTGAAGAACTTCATTTTTAGAATCGACTTTCCTTTGTAATTATCAAACTCCTCATAGACTTATAGACCTGTGTACACTCACAAGCGCATTAGTTACTTAACCTATAAGTCTTCAATACACCAAAATCACTAAGGGCACTAGATGCACTTACAATCTCCCCTTTTGGTGGTTGATGACAATATAGGTTAAGTTTTCAACGAGGATAAACATGTGAAGTGTAAATCACGATAATGAGGAATTTGATTGCAAGATATAGAAGAACTCCCCGAAGATGTGCATAGTGAGAATTTGCTTTTGAGGCAATGCACATTTGAGGAATTGAATCATGGAGATCTCCCCTATATCTTGTAATTCATACGCATTTAACATATAGTATGAAGAATTTGAAATGCATGATGAAATATGGTGCTTGATGTTATGCAAGGTAGCGCATCAAAAGAGTATCGAGCCCAAAGGCCAAATTTGATCGAGAGCATAACAAATATCAAAACTACTATAATCGAGCATAGAGCAAAAGCATAATGCATCAAAAGTATCAAAGCACCATCGGGTTTAAGATTACAACTCGATCCAATAAAAGGTTTCGGAAGAGCGAGTTGTAACTTAATAAAATACTGTATATAGACAAAAACTAGACCCGCTTGAAGACTAATTCAAATTTCTCCCCCTTTGTCATCAAATGACCAAAAGGATTGAAACTGAGGACTAACGCTCTTGAAGAATTTCAAGTTGAAGACGGAGCGCTAGCATTGTTGGGGTCGGTTGTCGAAGGAGGACCAGCAGCAGTGTCTTCCAAATCTTCATTTTCATCAGTGTCGCGAGATGAAGAATAGGAGCTGGCCACCAAGGAAGGAACTTTGACCTTCTTGAATTTCTTCGGAGGAGGTGCAGACCAGTCAAATTCTTCCTTGAGTCCCATTGAATGCAGTTCTTCTTCACTATAGACATGTGAAAGAACAGCCCATGTGCGCTTGAAGGTTTCATGAAGGTAGTAGTGGTTTTTCTTCACTGCATTGTGTGTTGAGGTCATGTTGTAGAGAAGAGTACCAAACTGACGTTTGACCCACTTATGATTGCGATCAACCTTCCGATGAAGGCGAAGAGTAACTCACGATCACCATCACCACAGGTGCGATAGCTTGAGGACTTTGCTTGGTGAGGTATTTTTCTTTGAGTCATGTGTGGCGAGTCATCATTGGTGGAGTAGGATGCTGCTTTGCTGGCTGTCCATCAATGGGCGAGTGCCTTCATCTATCACAGCGATAGCCTTGCCCTTTTCATCGGTGAGGTGACTGTCCGTTTGAGGACTTCAATCGAGGCGGTAGCTGCGGTGGTTCAAAGTATCGACCTTGTAATTCAGTGAAGATCTTGACTGATGAATCTCATAATCCAAAGGCGCATAAGGCTTCACTCAAAAGGTGACATGGCAATGTTAGCGAGTCCTCATGAAGAAATCATGGAAATTTACGGGAGCGCCATGGATGATATTGAAAAGCATATTCTTCATGATGCCAGCGACTTCTTCATCGTTCGAGTCGTGGCCTTTGATAGGACTCATAGTCTTCGTCAAAATTCGATAGGTATCAGAGGCACATATAATAATTCCTTGACGAGAATTTGGTTCTTAGGGCCTGCCTTGGCTTCAAAGGCTTCATCGGCACTTGCATATAGTGATTTGAAAGTTCTTTTCTTCATAGATCGGCGTGCACCATCAAGCGGAGGATCGAGTGGTAGGGCACGAAGCAATTCACTTCTTGGTGCCTTGTAGTGAGTGTTTTCAGTCATCAATCTAAGACCCATGAATTCACATCTTGGCGTCTCCGGTGATGTGCAAGGTTGCATAGAATGAAGAATTAGCTCTTCATTCCAATCCACAGATATCGGTCAGAAATTTAGCATCTGCATCGTGAAGAACAACGAGGATGGCTCAAAGCACGGCAGCGACTCCATATCCACATGAGGAATATGAGCATGATCGAAGATTTTGTCCTTGTTGAAAAGCACCGAGGAATAGAAGTTTGCTTGGTGGCGGTCGAGCGCCTCTTCCTAATTGAGCGAGAATCATAAGGATTATATTGATAAAGAACACGTGCTCGGCAAAGAAATCTTGACCTTGAACTTTTGCTTGGTGGAGAGCGGATTCTTTTGCTTGGGCGAGAGGGTGTCGATGATTTGCATCACCACCTCGGGAATCACAAGTTCAGTTCTTGACTGAGGAATTTCTTGTTCCTCAACAGGTGCAATCGAGGATTAGCGGCGAAGAAGAGCTTCATCGGCACTAGCGGCTGGAATTTCTTCATGCACGAACCGATCGGTTGATTTTCTTGAGTCCATTTGGACTGTTTGTGCGAGAGAGTGAGGAACTTGTTGGGCGGGGTGAAGAGAGGAGTATTGGGATGCTGACTTTCCCAAAAGTCATCATTTATCACTGGAGTGGTGCATCCAATATCCACATCTTCATTTTCAATTTCCTCGGCACCAGCTTGAGGAATTTCATGGTCGATGAGGAAATAAGCTGGGGTTGAAGGATTGCTTCCACTTCAATTTCTTCATCAATTTTCTCTGACGAAGCAGCAGATTGATGTTCTTCATCAGATCCGATTGGGATCTCATAGTCTTCTCCAAAAGGAACAACTTCCTTTGATGGTATGGTGGTGATTGGAACAGCATCAATTGGGTTTTCAATTGAGCTGGTCATTGGCTTCATTTTCTTCGTAGCGAAGAATCGACGCAGTGATGCTTTCCTTTTCTTCACAGCAGCTCGTTCTGCAGCCTTGGTTTTCTTCACATCGAAGCGGATGGAAGAATTGGAGTTGGAGTTGGCGCGGAGGAGCCGAGGAATTTGGTGCAGATTCTTGAGAGCAAGCGATGCAGTTCCCTGTCTTGAGCAATTTCTTGGCGCACCACTAGTGGTTGCCACGGCAGTTTCTTCAATGCTGGGATGGGATCATCAACCTGGAATCATCATTTTCTTCAGCGAGGCTGAACTTCATCAGTGATCTTGGCATTTTCTTCATGAGGCTGAGTGAGGCTCCACTGAGGAATTCATGTTGCCTTTGGGCAGCAACACTTGTGAATTTCTTCGTCGGGTTGATTTAATCTGGTCTTAGCCCCTTGCCAATCGGCATAGTAGGAATCGAAGTTTTTCTTTGAGGTCTTGAATCTCATTTTGGACCTTGAGAAGCTCCTCGGTGTCATCTTGACAACGTTTTCTTGAGAACTTCTCCTTCCTGTATTGAGCCTTTTGATTTCCTTGCCTTCTCAAACTTCCATTTTCTTGATGATGAAGTGAGTCGGTATGACTTTGTCCAGTGTCGGATGAAGATCGAGCGGAGGGTATTGGGATCATTGTGCGAGAGATCAATAAAGTCGAGGACTTTCTTGGATCAATAGTAGTGGCACAGATGTACCTTTGGCTCTAGCGGCCTTCACTTGCGGTCTCGATGATTTCTTCAAGTTCTTCATCGGATGCCTCATCATCGGATGGCACATGGAATACAACCGTTTCTTCCTTGGGCTAGGCGAGGACCACGTCCATTGTTGCTTTGGTCTTCAGTGGCGGGCGGATGAAGAAATGGGGGCAGGTGAGGAACTTGCGAGATGCTGAGGCAATTGAAAACCAGTGGTCCTTTGACAAGTAGCAGGTGCACGAGGCGAAGGTTTTGACGGAGCTGTTGAGGACTTTGGTGGAGCAGCAGCAGGTGTGAGAATTTGCTTGGAAGGTGTCTTTGAGGAACTTGGCCGTGAGGGCACAGATGATGAAACACTTGGCTTATGAGCAGGCTTCTTTGCATTGATTTCCTCGGTTTGACCGAGACCTCGATGTGATGGCAGCAGCAGAATCCTCATTGAATTTCTTCTTTGCTTCCTTTTCTTGCTTTGCCAATTTTGCTTGGCGTTTAGCCCATTCATCGGAAAGTCCTCACGCGTTTGATGCTAGTGGGATCAGCTACTTGGCAGGTGCCGAGGAGCTCTTGGGCATGGAGGATTTAGGCGAATTTCTTCATGTACTTAGGAGTTACATATCTGTATTCCTTCCATTCCGTGCCCATCTCCGTTCAATCTTACGAATCGCACCTTGCGTTGATTTTTGCTTTCTTCATCCGGTGCAATAGTCAGCATATATTTCCTCAGGATTTCAAACGCTGTCATAACCTCGGGTTTCTTTCCTCCTTCTGCGGCTTCTTACCGTCGCCATTTTCTTGGTGAGGAAATTGAACAATTGAGTTCTCTCGAAGAAGTGTGCAGTTTTTCTTCGAGGAGCTGCAAATGAGTTAAGTTGATGAGAACCTAGGGATTCAGCAGCGAACATTTGTACCTGTGAACAGAGTATAGGTGCGAGGAATTTGGAGAGGTCATATCGTTCTCGAAGGTTTTCAAAAGAACAAGTTTTGAGGACTTTGACCAGATGAGCCTTGAGGAATTTCACTAAGCGTTCTTTGTCTTAGGTTCGAGTTGTATAGATCGAGGATCCACACAATTGAGGAATCTTGAAGAAAATCATTGCTTAGAAAGCGAATCAAGAGATTTGAGGTGTTCATAAGTGTGAAGAATTTGAAGAATAAACTCCTTTGATGAATTTGAAGAAGATTTGAGAATCAATGCGAGTAATAAAAGTAACTTTTAATTTACAGAAGTGAGGAACACGACGAACTGAGATGAACAGTTGGGAAGTTAGTCGTTCAGATCTTCCGCCCTAACTTGGCGAGGAAATCAGCTACGGCGACGGCGGAGTGAAGATTTTCCACGGTCGGCGCGAAATCGTCGGCGAAGAGGTCAAAGCGGTGAAGCTTTTCCTCACCGGCGACGATGGAGTAGCGGCGGCGCTAGGGTTTTGAGGAGCTCGGCGGGAGAGAGGTCGGCGAGTAAAAGAGTGAGGAAGGGAGAGGGTATTTATAGACACGGTGAAAAGCGGATCGTCCGAAGATTTAGAACGAACGTGCCTGACCGCTTCCTTCTCGACATGTGTCACCCACGTCTTGTGTAGTGGAGATTGTGTCGATCGTGGGTGAATAGAATATTTCATCGTGGGATCGGAGCGGTTTGAGCGGCAAAAGCGAAGGTTTGAATAAGATTAGTTTTAAAGTTCCGTTGCAATTTCTTCAGCTGTCAAGGACACGATGAAGAATTTGAGCGAGTTTCAAAGTAGAACGCACATGAAGAATTTGTGAATGGATTGGGTTGAGTATAGCATAGAGGGGAAAGGGTCCGATCACATTCACTTAGCAGAAAAAAAAACGACTTGAAGAAATAGCCATAAGTGAATGATGTAGAGGACATAAACCCATATATATATATAGCCAATGAAGAAAGACGACGGAAAAAGTGAAGATTTTGCAAAGTTGAAGAATTTGAAAAACTGAAGAATTTCAAAACTGAGGAAAAACTCAAATTGAAGATTTTCAACTTTGGTGGTGGCGTGACCCACCGTATAAGAATGATGATTTCAGACACCGCGTACATTGTCGTAGGGTTCTGAGAATCAAATTCTTCATTAATTTCTTCACACTAAGAGTGTTATTCTTCATTGATTGAAGAAAAACGTTTCTTCATGTGTTGCACATCTAAGTCATCAATTTTGCATAAGTGTTAGGATGTGTGCCTTTTCAAAGAACATTCGAAGATTCTAAGATATTTAGCTCACACGCAACTTGCTAAATCTCTTCTCATCCAAGGGCTTAGTGAAGATATCAGCTAGCTGTTCTTGATCTTCACGTGCTTTCGATGGAGATGTCGCCCTTCAACACATGATCACGAAGAAAATGATGGCGAATTTGAATGTGCTTTGTCTTGAGTGCTGAACTGGGTTGTGAGCAATCTTGATGGCACTCTCATTGTCACAGATGAGAGGCACATTCTTCACGTTGATGCCGTAGTCCTTGAGGTTTGCTTCATCCATAGTAATTGAGCACAACACGAGCCAGCAGCAATGTATTCAGCTTCCGCATGGACGGTGATACAGATTACATTTCTTGAGGACCAACAGGACCAAAGATCGTCGAGGAAATGACAAGTACCAGATGTTGACTTGCGGTCCACGATCACCAGCATAGTCGAGTCGAATATCCTATGAGATCAAAAGTAGAGCCCTTGGGGTACCATAATCCTAGTGTTGGTGTGTGAGCTAGATATCGAAGAATATGCTTCACACCTTATGGTGTGATTCCTTGGTGTAGCTTGAAATCGGGCACACATGCAAACACTAAGCATTATATCTGGCCTAGATGCACATAAGTACAATAAAGAATCAATCATGGGCGGTATACCTTGTGATCAAGTCAATACCATTTTCATCGATGCATAGATGGCCATTTGTGGGCATAGGAATTTTAGCGCCTTTGCAATCTTGCATGCCAAATTTCTTGAGGACATCTTTGAGGTATTTCTCTGAGATATGAATATGCCATTGTGTTGTTGATTTATCTGAAGACCTAAGAAGAATTTCAACTCTCCCATCATAGACATTTGATATTCTTCACTCATCATATAGGCAAATTCATCACTATAGCGTTGGTCGAGACAGCCAAAGATAATATCATCAACATATATTTGGCACACAAATAGTTCACCATCATAAGATTTAGTAAAGAGAGTAGGGTCGAGTGAACCGGGTGTGAAGCCATTTTTCACGAAGAATTCCTTCAATGTATCATACCACGCCCGAGGGGCTTGCTTGAGGCCATAGAGGGCCTTATTTAGTCTGAAGACTTTGTCGATTCTTTGGATCTTCAAAACCTGGGGTTGAGCAACATATACTTCTTCCTCAAGCTTACCATTGAGGAATGCACTTTTACATCCATTTGATATAAAGTGATATTGTGATGGTTAGCATAGGCGAGTAATATCTTGAATAGACTCAAGTCTAGCGACAGTGCAAAAGTTTCATCAAGTCAATTCCTTCAACTGCGTGTAGCCTTGAGCTACTAGTCGTGCCTTATTCCTCACCACAAGACCATTTTCATCTTGCTTGTTGTGATAGATCCACTTTGTGCCAATGATATTATGCTTGCGAGGATCTGGACGTTTGACCAGTTTCGAGCGTTGTTGAGCTCGAATCGATGTAATTCTTCTTGCATGGCCTGAATCCACTCGGCTCGAAATGCTTCATCTACCTTAGTGGGCTCTGTGATAGAGACAAAAGCATAGTGCCCACAAAAGTTAGATAAATGTGAAGCTTTTGGCGTGTGAAAGGACTGGCGCTTCAATGTCATCGATGATCTTGTCAACTTGCACTTCTTTTGCAGCGAGGATGAGCTGGTTGTCGTCGAGGAATTTGATCATTTTCCTCGGCACCATTTTCTTGACATTTTCTTGGTGCATCAGCTCGGCGTTCTTCAGCGTCTGAGAATGAATTCTTCAGCAGTTTCTTGATGGGAATGACATCCTCGGTTGCCTTGAACCTGATAGAATCCTCGGTGCTGGTTCGTCTAACACAGAAGGTAGGTGCTCTCTTTGCGAGCCATTAGTTTCATCGAACCGCACATCTACATGTCAACAATCTTGTGAAGTCGATGTTGAAGACTCTGTGGGTGTGCGAGTCCTTTCCGTAACCAAGCATAAAACCCTCATGTGCTTTGGTGCAAATTTAGAGGTGTGGTGAGGATCTCGATCCAGCATTTAGCACGAAGACTTTGAAATAACTTACATTGGGTTTCTTGTCGGTGAGGAGTTCATAGGCAGTCTTCTTGAAGAATTTGTGAAGATATACTCTGTTGATGATGTAGCACGCGGTGTCAATTGCTTCAATCCGAAGCGACTAGGCGTTTTGTATTCATCAAGCATAGTGCGAGCCATCTCAACAAGAGTTCTGTTCTTGCGCTCCACGACGCCATTTCTTTGAGGAGTATAGGGAGCAGATAATTCATGAGTAATACCAAGTTCATCAAGATAGTCATCAAGACCGAATTCTTGAACTCAGTTCCATTGTCACTTGATGTGTTTGATCTTCACACGAAGTTGGTTGAAGCCCTCGAGGAAAATCGTTTGAAGATTTCCTACACTTGATTTTTGTAAGTAACAATGTGTACCCATGTGTAACGAGAGTAATCATCAACAATAACAAAGCCATATAGTGATGCTTCATTAACGACAATTGAGTAATGATTGGGACCAAAGAGGTCCATGTGAAGCAATTCAAAGGACGAGTCGTGGTCATGATAGTCTTCATTGGATGCTTGGCCTTGGTCATTTTCCAGCTTCACGGGCTCCACATAGGTGATCCTTGAGGAATTTGACATTCTCAATGCCAATGACATGCTTCTTCTTATGGCGTGTGCAAATTCCTCATGCCTGCGTGACCAAGTCGTCGATGCCATAGCCAGCCTTCGAAGCTTTTGCAAGTAGGCACATGGCTGGTTGTGGTCTGTGAGAAGTCAACAATATACAAGTCTCCTCTCCTAAAGCCTTGAAGACTTTGGAATTGTCGACTTCCATAATCACAACACAACGATACTTGCCAAAGATAACTACCATATTAAGATCACAAAGCATTGAGGCGACATGAGGTTATATCCTAAGGACTCAACAAGCATGACTTTGTCCATGTGCATGTCCTTAGAGATAGCAACCTTACCAAGACCCAATACGACTTTTGCCTTTGTCGGCAAAGATGATATGCTTGAGATGTGGCGGTGATAAGGGAGCATCCATCAATAGATTCTTGTCACCAATCATGTGATTTGTACATCCACTATCGAGAACCCACTCAGTGGCTTTGGGTTGATCATCCTGCAGATGAATTAGTGCAACTTACGATCTCATATACTTCGTCAGTGAAGAATATGATATCAAGTTCATCGAGATGAATTTCATCGATCGATATCAATCGGATAAGTAGTATGAGGGCGTGTGAAATGAAAGTTCATTTCATCATGATTAGCTGCGTCCTTCGAGGCATTTTGTCGGGCCCCAAGAAATTCTTGAGACGTTGAGGCACGTCCGGAGACTGACCCTACAGAAGAGATTAGTTCTTTTTCTTCACCACCCACATCTGAAGGGGTGGCAAAGAGTTCATCATTCTGCGAACACCATACGAGAATGGTGGCATAGAGGCCAAACCATTTCGTTTCACATAAGAGGGTTAGGGTAAGCATATGAATAAGCGGAGAAATTCTTGAGGACTTATGAACATATTGGTTTGAAGAATAATGCACATATTCATAGCCCTTAGCTCTACCCTCTGAAACAGAGTTGTTAGCACGATGATAATCATATGAGGACTTTGATCCTTTTGAGGAATTTGATCCACGTGAGGAATTTGGTCCGTATAAGGACTTGGATCCATATGAAGAATTTGGTCCATATAAAGAATTTGATCTGGGGTTCCTATTCTTCACAGGTGGTGTCATGAGGACATTCACTGAAGACTTTCAAGGCACTTCTTGGGAACCCAGATTTTCTTCATAGGGGAACCGTTCCTGCGATTAGTGCCAACATATCTAGCAAATACTTCACCATTCTGATTTTGAACAGTTTATAATTTGAGTCAAATGACTCATCGGCAGAAATGAGGAAATTCACATGTAAAACCAGATAAGGTAGATGGATCAATCTGGAGGTCCCTTTGCAGCAACCCATGAGGTTTTGGGATCTTTCTCGGGCTTCGATCGTTCCATCGACATTGAGTTTCCTCTCAAAGGCAATAACCTCTTTCCTAGGGTTCTGTTGAGGATCTGCTTTTAAGCACATCACAAAGAGTTTGATGCCCTTTGAGGCTTTTGTACATGCCTGTCATGTACAATTCCTTCATCTGCATCGTCGGTGATACTAGCAATGTCCTCGGATGAGGAATTAGTGATAGCGAGAGGCAGGTGAAGATTTTGTAACAGTTGAAGCATTTGAACATTCAGGTGAAGAATTAGCGATTCACGTTCAATGCACTTTAAGCATGGAGGAACAAATTCTTCTTGAGAAGCGCTGATTTGTTGAGCAAGTAATGAATCGCGCTCCTTCTGAAGATCTTCATAACTCGCTCTTAGCTTCTCAAGATCTTGCTTTCTTTGAAGAAATTCATAAGAAAGTTCCTCATGATCAGTTAGGAGAGTGTTATGATGACCTTGAAGGTTGTCAAGCCTAGACTGAAGTTTCTGAAGATTTTCAGTCAGGGCTTGAGTGCGATCCATTTCTTCACCTAACATATCATCACTCTTATCTAGCATGTTTTGAACCTTTTCAAAAGCCCTTTGTTGTTTTATAGCAATCTTAGCAAGTTTAGAGTAGCTTGGCTTGAGATCCTCATTAGATTCATTTTCACTAGATTCAGAGGAGGTGAAATTGAGTACCTTGGCACCTTTTGCCATGAAGCAATAGGTGGGGCGTAGTCATCATTTTCCTCATCGGGCTTGTCGGTAGTCAGTTTCTTGATGTTGAAGATGGACTTGCTAACATAGACGATGGCAAGAGCCGGACTAGCCACACCAGATTCGGATTCTTGGACTCCTCCTCTTCCTCATTTTCCTCAGATTCAGCTTCAGAGTCCATTTCCTTGCCAATGAATGCCCGAGCCTTTTTGGAGCTGCTCTTCTTGTGAGAAGAAGGTTTTGAGGATTTTGATGATGAAGATTTTGATGATTTCTTCTTCTTCTTCATGTCATCAGAACTGTAATCCTTGTGCTTCTTCTTCTTTAATTCCTTTTCCCACTGAGGACAATCTTGGATGTAGTGACCAGGTTTCTTGCATTTGTGGCAAAGTCTTCTCTTATAGTCACTAGATGAGGAATCACTGCTTCTTGAGGTTTTTCCAGCGACCACGTCTTGTGAATTTCTGGAATTTCTTCACGACGATGCTAGCTCTGGCCAAATTCTTGAGGATCTCCAAGGCTACTACGAGTCTTCACTCTCAGATTCAGATACAGCCTTGGCCTTGAGGCACGTGTTTTTCCATAGCGAAACCATAGAGATCTCTCTTTTGACAAGCTAGAACTTCGTGAGTATTTAGCCTTCGAGGATATCAGCAGGATCAAGAGACTTGTAGTCAGCTCGTTCTTGTATCATCGGTGCGAGTATCAAATGAGGAATCTAGCGATCTTAGCAATTTCTTCACCACCTCATGGTCGGTGATGTCGGTGGCACCAGTGCTTGAAGCTCATTTGAGATGTCGGTGAAAGGCGATCGAAGGTTTGTTGAACATTTTCGTTGTCGAGTCTTTTGAAGCGGTTGAAGAGATTCGAAGAACATCAACTCGAGAGTCACGCTGAGTTGAAACACCTTCATTTACTTTGGACAGCCTGTCCCGATGAGTTTGGCGGATTCCAAAGCACTCACTCTTCCATATTGACCTTTGCTCGATGGCCACATATGATATTCTTCGCTTGAGAATCGAGTTGCTTGAATCTCTTCAAATCAGCATCATTCGGAGAAGGTGTGGTGAGGAAACACCTTTTGTCACAACATACCGAGAGATCGTTGTCAATTGCTTCAAGATGCATTAGCATTTTGTTCTTCGATGAGGGTAGTCCGTCCCATCGAAGGTAGGACACCTGCTGAGACCTTGATCATACTTGCGGTCGACATAACTAAAACTCCAGGTGGTTAAACCAAAATCACACAGAACAAGGGAGTACCTGTTGGGGAACGTAGTAATTTCAAAAATTTTCCTACGATCACGCAAGACCATGGTGATGCATAGCAACGAGATGAGAGTGTTGTCTCGTGCCCTCGTGAGACCAACAGCGAAGCGTTGACGCAGCGTAGAGGAAGTAGTCGTACTTCTTCCCGATCCAACCGATCCAAGTACGAGCGTCACGGCACCTCCGAGTTCTGCACACGTTCAGCTCGATGGCGTCCCTCGAACTCCGATCCAGCCGAGTGTTGAGGAGAGTTTAAATCAAGACGACGGCGTGGTGGCGATGTTGATGTTCCACCGGCGCGAGGCTTCGCCTAAGCTCCATAGCGGTATATTCGAGGTGTAGTTTGGTGGAAGGGGCACCGCTGCACGGCTAAGGAACGATCTCAATGATCAACTTGTGTGTCATGGGGTGCCCCTGCCCTGTATATAAAGGAGGGAGGGAGGAGGAGGCCGGCCCTATGTTTGGCGCGCCAAGGGGAGTCCTACTCCCACCGGGAGTAGGATTCCCCCTTTCCTAGTCCAACTAGGAATCCTTCCATGTAGGGGGAGGAAGGGAGAAGGAAGTGGAGGAGTAGGAAAGGTGGCCGGCCCCCTTTTCCCTAGTCCAATTCGGACTAGAGGGGAGGGGGGGCGCAGCAGCCTTTTTCCTCTTCCCACTAAAGCCCATCAAGGCCCATTACTTCTCCCGTAACTACCCGGTACTCCGAAAAATACACGAATCACTCGGAACCTTTCCGAACTCCGAATATAGTCGTCCAATATATCGATCTTTACGTCTCGACCATTTCGAGACTCCTCGTCATGTCCCCGATCTCATCCGGGACTCCGAACTCCTTCGGTACATCAAAACTCATAAACTCATAATAAAGCATCATCCGAAACCTTAGCGTGCGGACCCTACGGGTTCGAGAACTATGTAGACATGACCTAGAACTATTCTTGGTCAATAACCAATAGCGGAACCTGGATGCCCATATTGGCTCCTACATATTCTCTGAAGATCTTTATCGGTCAAACCGCATAACAACATACTTTGTTCCCTTTGTCATCGGTATGTTACTTGCCCGAGATTCGATCGTCGGTATCAATACCTAGTTCAATCTCGTTACGGCAAGTCTCTTTACTCGTTCCGTAATACATCATCTACAAACTAACTCATTAGTTGCAATGCTTGCAAGGTCTTAAGTGATGTGCATTACCGAGAGGGCCCAGAGATACCTCTCCGACATTCGGAGTGACAAATCCTAATCTCGAAATCGCCAACCCAACATCTGCCTTTGGAGACACCTGTAGTACTCCTTTATAATCACCCGATTCGTTGTGACGTTTGGTAGTACCAAAGTGTTCCTCCGTGGCAGGAGTTGCATAATCTCATAGTCATAGGAACATGTATAAGTCATGAAGGAAGCAATAGCAACATACTAAGCGATCGTGTGCTAAGCTAACGGAATGGGTCATGTCAATCAGATCATTCAACTAATGATGTGACCTTGTTAATCAAATAACAACTCCTTGTTCATGGTTAGGAAACATAACCATCTTTGATTAACAAGCTAGTCAAGTAGAGGCATACTAGTGACATCTTGTTTGTCTATATATTCACACATGTATTATGTTTCCGGTTAATACAATTCTAGCATGAATAATAAACATTTATCATGATATAAGGAAATAAATAATAACTTTATTATTGCCTCTAGGGCATATTTCCTTCAGTCTCCCACTTGCACTAGAGTCAATAATCTAGATCACATCACCATGTGATTAACATCGATAGTTCACATCATCATGTGATTAACACCCATAATTCACATCGCCATGTGACCAAGACCCAAAGGGTTTACTAGATTCAGTAATCTAGTTCACATCGCTATGTGATTAACACCCAAAGAGTACTAAGGTGTGATCATGTTTTGCTTTGTGAGAGAATCTTAGTCAGCGGGTCCGCCACATTCAGATCCGTATGTATTTTGCAAATCTCTATGTCAACAATGCTCTTGCGGAGCTACTCTAGCTAATTGCTCCCACTATTAATATGTATCTAGATCGAGACTTAAAGTCATCCAGATCGGTGTCAAAACTTGCATCGGCGTAACCCTTTACGACGAACCTTTTATCACTTCCATAATCGAGAAACATATCCTTATTCCATTAAGGATAATTTTGACCGCTGTCCAAATGATCTATTCCTAGATCACTATTGTACTCCTTGCCAAACTCAGTGGTAGGGTATGCAATAGATCTGGTACACAGCATGACATACTTTATAGAACCTATGGCTGATGCATAGGGAATGACTTTCATTCTCTTTCTATCTTACTGCCGTGGTCGGGTTTTGAGTCTTACTCAATCTCACACCTTGCAACACAGCAAGAACTCTTTCTTTGACTGTTCCATTTTGAACTACTTCAAAATCTTGTCAAGGTATGTATTCATTGAAAAACTTATCAAGCGTCTTGATCTATCTCTATAGATCTTGATGCTCAATATATAAGCAGCTTCACGAGGTCTTTCTTTGAATAACTCCTTTCAAATACTCCTTTATGCTTTGCGAATAATTCTACATTATTTCGATCAACAATATGTCATTCACATATACTTATCGAAATGCTTGTAGTGCTCCCACTCACTTTCTTGTAAATACAGCTTCTCCATAAGTCTGTATAAAACCATATGCTTTGATCAACACATCAAAGCGTATATTCCAACTCGAGATGCTTGCATCAGTCCATTGATGGATCATTGGAGCTTGCACATTTTGTTAGCTCCTTTAGGATTGACAAAACTTCGGTTGTATCATATACAACTCTTCTTTAAAAATCTATTAAAGAATGTAGTTTTACATCCATTTGCCAGATTTCATAAAATGTGGCAATTGCTAACATGATTCGGACAGACTTAAGAATCGCTTCTGATTGAGAAAATCTCATTGTAGTCAACACCTTGAACTTGTCGAAAACCTTTTTGCGATAAGTCGAGCTTTGCAGATAGTAACACTACTATCAGCATCTGTCTTCCTCTTGAAGATCCATTTATATAATATGGCTTGCCGATCATCGAACAACTCCATCAAAGTTCACACTTTGTTCTCATATATGGATCCCATCTCAGATTTCATGGTCTCAAACCATTTCGCGAATCTGGGCTCATCATCGCTTCCTCATAGTTAGTAGGTTCATCATGGTCTAGTAACATGACTTCTAGAATAGGATTACCGTACCACTTTGGTGCGGATCTTACTCTTGAAGACCTCGAGGTTTGGTAACAACTTGATCTGAAGTTTCATGATCATCATCATTAACTTCCTCACTAATTGGTGTAGGAATCACTGGAACTGATTCTGTGATGAACTACTTCCCAATAAGGGAGAAGGTACAATTACCTCATCAAGTTCTACTTTCCTCCCACTCACTTCTTTCGAGAGAAACTTCTTCTCTAGAAAGGATCCATCTTAACAACAAATATCTTGCTTTCGGATCTGTGATAGAAGGTGTACCCAATAGTTACCTTTGGGTATTCTATGAAGACGCATTTCTCCGATTTGGGTTCGAGCTTATCGGTGAAAACTTTTCACATAAGCATCACAACTCAAATTTTAAGAAACGACAGCTTAGGTTTCTTGCTAAACCATAGTTCATACGGTGTCATCTCAGCGGATTTAGATGGTGCCCTATTAAGCGTGAATGCAGCTGTCTTTAATGCATAACCCCAAAGCGATAGTGGTAAATCGGTAAGATACATCATAGATCGCACCATATCAAAATAAAATACTGATTCTGACGTTCGGACACACCATAATGTTGTGGTGTTCCAGGTGGCGTGAGCTGTGAAACTATTCCACATTGTTTTCATTGAAGACCAAACTCGTAACTCAAATATTCATCTCCACGATCAGACCGCAGAAACTTTATTTTCTTGTTGCGATGATTTTCCACTTCACTCTGAAATTCTTTGAACCTTTCAACTATTTCAGACTTATGTTTCATCAAATAGATATACCCATATCTACTCAAATCATCTTGTGAAGGTCGAAAAATAACGATACTAGCCACGAGCATCAACATTCATTGGATCGCATACATCGGTATGTATTATTTCCAATAAGTCGTTAGCTTGTTCCATTGTTCCGGAGAACGGAGTTTTAGTCATCTTGCCCAAAAGGCACGGTTCGCAAGCATCAAATGATTCATAATCAAGTGATTCCAAAAGTCCATCGACATGGAGTTTTCTTCATGCGCTTTACACCAATATGACCTAAGCGGCGATTACCACAAATAAGTTGCACTATCATTATTAACTTTGCATCTTTTGGTTTCAATATTATGAATATGTGTATCACTATGATCGAGATCCAATGAACCATTTTCATTGGGTGTGTAACCATATAAGGTTTTATTCATGTAAACAGAACAACAATTTATTCTCTTACTTAAATGAATAACCGTATTGCAATAAACATGATCAAATCATATTTATGCTCAACACCAAATAACACTTATTCAGGTTCCACACTAATCCCGAAAGTATAGGGAGTGTGCGATGATGATCATATCAATCTTGGAACTACTTCCAATACTCATCGTCACTTCCCTTCAACTAGTCTCTGTTTATTCTCAGAACTCTGTTTGAGTTACTAATCTTAGCAACCGAGCAGTATCAAATACTCGGGGCTACTATAAACACCAGTAAGGCACACATCAATAACCTGTATATCAAATATAGCCTTGTTCACTTTGCCATCCTTCTTATCCACCAAATATTCAGGGGTAGTTCTGCTTCCAGTGACCAGTTCCATTGCAGCAAAAGTACTCAGTCTCAGGCTTAGGTCTAGACTTGGGCTTTTTCACTCGAGCAGCAACTTGCTTGCCGTTCCTTTTGAAGTTCCCCTTCTTCCCTTTGCCATTTCTTTGAGACTAGTGGTCTTGTCAACCATCAACACTTGATGTTTTTCTCTTGATTTCTACCTTCGTTGATTTCAGCATCACGAAGAGCTTGGGAATTACTTTTGTCATCCCTTGCATATTATAGTTCATCACGAAGTTCTACTAACTTGGTGATGGTGACTAGAGAATTCTGTCAATCACTATCTTATCTGGAAGATTAACTCCCACTTGATTCAAGCGATTGAAGTACTCAGACAATCTGAGCACATGCTCACTAGTTGAGCGATTCTCCTCCATCTTTTAGCTATAGAACTTGTTGGAGACTTCATATCTCTCAACTCGGGTATTTGCTTGAAATATTAACTTCAATTCCTGGAACATCTCATATGGTCCATGACGTTCAAAACGTCTTTGAAGTCCCGATTCTAAGCCGTTAAGAATGGTGCACTAAACTATCAAGTAGTCATCATATTGAGCTAGCCAAACGTTCATAACGTGCGCATCGCTCCTGCAATGGGTCTGTCACCTAGCGGTGCATTAAGGACATAATTCTTCTGCGCAGCAATGAGGATAAACCTCAGATCACGGATCCAATCCGCATCATTGCTACTAAGATTTTTCAATACAATTTTCTCTAGGAACACATATGAAAACATAAGGAAGCAACAACGCGAGCTATTGATCTACAACATAATTTGCAAAATACTACGGGACTAAGTTCATGATAAATTAAAGTTCAATTAATCATATTACTTAAGAACTCCCACTTAGAAAAATATCCTCAATTCTCTAAGTGATTGCGTGATCCATATCAACTACACCATGACCGATCATCACGTGTGATGGAGTAGTTTCAATGGTGAACATCAATATGTTGATCATATCTACTATATGATTCACGCTCGACCTTCGGTCTCCGTGTTCGAGGTCATATCTTATATGCATAGCTCGTCAAGTATAACCTGAGTATTCTGCGTGTGCAACTGTTTTGCACCGTTGTATTTGAGCGTAGAGCCTATCACACCGATCATCACGTGGTGTCTCGGCACGAAGAACTTTCGCAGCGGTGCATACTCGGGAGAACACTTCTTGATAATTTAGTAAGGGATCATCTTATAATGCTACCGTCAATCAAAGCAAAATAAGATGCATAAAGGATTAACATCACATGCAATCAATATAAGTGATATGATATGGCCATCATCATCTTGTGCTTGTGATCTCCATCTCAAGCACCGTCATGATCACCATCGTCACCGGTAGCGACACCTTGATCTCCATCGTAGCATCGTTGTCGTCTCGCCAATCTTATGCTTCTCGACTATCGCTACCGCTTAGTGATAAAGTAAAGCATTACAGAAGCGATTGCATTTCATACAATAAGCGACAACCATATGGCTCCTGCCAGATTGCGATAACCGGTTACAAAACATGATCATCTCATACAATAAAATTCAGCATCATGTCTTGACCATATCACATCACAACATGCCCTGCAAAAACAAGTTAGGCGTCCTCTACTTTGTAGTTGCAAGTTTTACGTGGCTGCTACGGGCTGAGCAAGAACCGTTCTTACCTCGCATCAAAACCACAGCGATACTTCGTCAAATAGACTCCGTTTAACCTTCTCAAGGACGGGCGTAGCCACACTCGATTCAACTAAAGTGAGAGAGCAGACACCCGCCGGTCACCTTTAAGCAACGAGTGCTCGGGCGGTGAAACCAGTCTCGCGTAAGCGTCTGGCGTAATGTCGGTCCGGCCGCTTCATCTCACAATACCGCTGAACCAAAGTATGACATGCTGGTAGGCGGTATGACTTGTATCGTCCACAACTCACTTGTGTTCTACTCGTGCACATGACATCAACGCATAAAACCAGGCTCGGATACCACTGTTGGGGAGCGTAGTAATTTCAAAAATTTTCCTACGATCACGCAAGACCATGGTGATGCATAGCAGCGAGATGAGAGTGTTGTCTCGTACCCTCGTGAACCAGCAGCGGAAGCGTTGACGCAGCGTAGAGGAAGTAGTCGTACTTCTTCCCGATCCAACCGATCCAAGTACCGAGCGTCGGCACCTCCGAGTTCTGCACACGTTCAGCTCGATGGCGTCCCTCGAACTCCGATCCAGCCGAGTGTTGAGGAGAGTTTCGTCGACCGACGGCGTGGTGGCGATGTTGATGTTCCACCGGCGCGAGGGCTTCGCCTAAGCTCCGCAGCGGTATATTCGAGGTGTAGTTTGGTGGAAGGGGCACCGCTGCGGCTGGAACGATCTCAATGATCAACTTGTGTGTCATGGGGTGCCCCTGCCCTGTATATAAAGGAGCAAGGGAGGAGGAGGCCGGCCCTATGTTTGGCGCGCCAGGGGAGTCCTACTCCCACGGGAGTAGGATTCCCCTTTCCTAGTCCAACTAGGAATCCTTCCATGTAGGGGAGGAAGGAGAAGGAAGTGGAGGAGTAGGAAGGTGGCGGCCCCTTTTCCCTAGTCCAATTCGGACTAGAGGGAGGGGGCGCAGCAGCCTTTTCCTCTTCCCACTAAAGCCCATCAAGGCCCATTACTTCTCCCGTAACTACCCGTACTCGAAAAATACACGAATCACTCGGAACCTTTCCGAACTCCGAATATAGTCGTCCAATATATCGATCTTTACGTCTCGACCATTTCGAGACTCCTCGTCATGTCCCCGATCTCATCCGGGACTCGAACTCCTTGGTACATCAAAACTCATAAACTCATAATAAAACATCATCGAAACCTTAGCGTGCGGACCCTACGGGTTCGAGAACTATGTAGACATGACCTAGAACTATTCTTGGTCAATAACCAATAGCGGAACCTGGATGCCCATATTGGCTCCTACATATTCTCTGAAGATCTTTATCGGTCAAACCGCATAACAACATACTTTGTTCCCTTTGTCATCGGTATGTTACTTGCCCGAGATTCGATCGTCGGTATCCAATACCTAGTTCAATCTCGTTACCGGCAAGTCTCTTTACTCGTTCCGTAATACATCATCTCGCAACTAACTCATTAGTTGCAATGCTTGCAAGGTCTTAAGTGATGTGCATTACCGAGAGGGCCGAGAGATACCTCTCCGACATTCGGAGTGACAAATCCTAATCTCAAATCGCCAACCCAACATCTGCCTTTGGAGACACCTGTAGTACTCCTTTATAATCACCCGATTCGTTGTGACGTTTGGTAGTACCAAAGTGTTCCTCCGTAAACAGGAGTTGCATAATCTCATAGTCATAGGAACATGTATAAGTCATGAAGGAAGCAATAGCAACATACTAAGCGATCGTGTGCTAAGCTAACGGAATGGGTCATGTCAATCAGATCATTCAACTAATGATGTGACCTTGTTAATCAAATAACAACTCCTTGTTCATGGTTAGGAAACATAACCATCTTTGATTAACAAGCTAGTCAAGTAGAGGCATACTAGTGACATCTTGTTTGTCTATATATTCACACATGTATTATGTTTCCGGTTAATACAATTCTAGCATGAATAATAAACATTTATCATGATATAAGGAAATAAATAATAACTTTATTATTGCCTCTAGGGCATATTTCCTTCAAGACTTGCTCGATACCAATTGAAAGTGCGTTATATCGACTAGAGGGGGGTGAATAGGCGATTTTTATGAATTCTTCAACGAGGAATTTGCGGTGAGGAAATTCCTTAGCGAAGAAATACTTACAGCGGAATAAGTGCTCGAGTAAACATAACAGATTACAAGCATTGTCATCATGATGAAATGAAGACAATCACGAGCACGAAAACGTAATCACGAGGATAACACAAGATGAAGACAAACAGATGAAGAAACTGAATCGAGGAAATTGAGAAAGTCTTGATCAAAGTCTTCAAACACAGATATGAACAAACACTCAACACAATAATGAGGAAATGAAAGGGTTGAGGAAATAGAACCAGTTGGGTTGGTGAAGACAATGATTTGGTAGACCAGTTCCAACTGCTGTCTCGATTATACGTCTGGTTGGAGCGGCCGAGTATTTAAACTCGAGGACACACAGTCCGGACACCCGATCGGCGAAAGCACGCAGCTCGGGACACCAAGTCCTCACCGTATTCTCCTTGAACTGAGGTCACGCAGACCTCGTCCAATCACTCGTGGTAAGTCTTGAGCGACTTCCAAACCTTCACATACTTGGTCACTCGGCGACCCACAATTCCTCTTGGATGCTCTAGACCTTGGCGCCTAACCGTCTGGAAGAAGCACAGTCTTCAAAGGTAACAAGCGTCGGATCCACGCAGATCAATTTCTTGATGATGCTCAATCACTTTGGGTTTGTTGGGGTTTGGTTTTGGGTTTTCCTCACTTGATGATTTTCGCTCAAAGTCCTCGGAGGATGGGTTGCTCTCAAATGACAAGTGTCAAGTTCTCTCGGAGCAGCCAACCAACTAGTGGTTGTAGAAGGCGGCTATTTATAGCCTAGGAGCAGCCCGACATGATAAGACATAAATGCCCTTCAATGATATGACCGTTAGGTGGATAAGATATTTGGGACAGTGGGCGCAAGCCAAGAACGGTCGGAAATTTGAACATCAAATTCCTCGGGCTATCATGTTCCTCATCAGGTAGGCAATTCAGACTGGCGAATTCCTAACTCCTCGAGAACAAATTCCTCGGCGACCGGAAGAGCTTCGTCTCATCCTTTGAAGAAATTGACTGAACTGTATGAGATTTCAAAAGCTTCACTCGAAGGGATTGGTAGGTGTAGGATTTTGAGTTGAGCATCAAATGGAAATTTTTCCTTAGTATTTCCTCGACCCCTTTAACGATGCGGTGTTTCCTATGACTCAAGAAAGAAAAATGAAACTCGAAAACAAAAGTCTTCACGCTTCATGTTCCTCAAATGAATACCAAGTCTTCAAGGTCACACCAATTTCTTCACTTTCAAAGTCTTCAGAAAGTCTTCAGAATATCAAAGTCTTCAGTTTGAAGAACTTCATTTTTAGGGGTCGACTTTCACTGTAATTATCAAACTCCTCATAGACTTATAGACCTGTGTACACTCACAAACGCATTAGTTACTTAAACTATAAGTCTTCAATACACCAAAATCACTAAGGGGCACTAGATGCACTTACACTCCCCCTCGGCCACCTCCGCAGTCGGCGGGATGGATGGGTCCCAGCCAAACAAGGCTAGAATGGCCGCCACTTGGCCCTCCGTCAAAGGACGAGAGAAGAGCTCCGCATATGCTTCTAGCGACTCATCGCTAATGATTTCCGCCTCATTAGCCAGGCACAACTTCCAGATTATGACTTGTTGCTGCTTGGAAGCCTTGGATCCCCTGGCCGGCCCCCTTGCTAGGTGTGCGCTCCTGCGAGGTGTGATGCTAGGAATCGTCCTCTTCTGCCGTGGCCTTCGATTTGTTGGTGGTGGTGCTCTACTCTCTGGCTGGGGTAGGACAGGGGAGAGAGGGCGTCGGACGCTCGCACAGAGCAGGTCCAGTTGCGTGGCCTGGGGCTCATTCCTTTCCTCCGCCTGATCCTGCTGGGTTGCAGGCTCCAACTAGGGCGGGGTGCCATGCGGGGAACCAGGCGAGAGGCTCACACAGACCCAATCATGTGATTGCATGCGAGCCCCTGCGTCTACGTAAACGTCACCATCCATTTGCATGGCCACCGGGGTCCACCGAGCTGAGGCGAGCGGTGTGGTTGGCGGGCTGGGGGAATCCCATGCAGCGGCCCCATTGACTCTGTCCCCAATCTCTGTCAAGCCATCCTCCTTGGTTCCCCCACCGTCCTCGTCCGTTAGCGCCGGGGTCGAAGAAATCTCGGTCCCACCCTGATCCTCATCCACATGCACAAGAGTGCTAATCTCGTCCAAAATCGGCACCAACCAATCGCCAAAACGGATCCTGTCGATCCCCCCGGTCCCACTAGCGATCACCGCATCTGCAGCGGACCGGTCCTCCCCCTGGTCAAAAGTGTGCCGCGGCTGGGCGACTGAGCGGGGGGACACCAATCCTGAAGCCTCAGGACGCAGCTGCTGTCTGGACAGCTGTCTGGATGCGCAAGACGACGCAGGCGACGTCAGGATCCCTCCTGGAAAAGCTGCACTTTGCTCCGAGGCCAGCTGGCAGCCCTACACACAACTCCCCACGCGTCCTCCAACGGCCGGTCCAGTGACCGATCCACCATCCACCCCAACGCTTGGCTCCACTTCTGCCGCGATGACGGCGGACACGTCATACCACTAAAAACAGCACTAGATAGATTGAAATAAATCCATAAAACAGTTCTTCCATTCACATTGCAGAGCTACACCCAGACTACAATACCATCTTGACCAGAACAAGCCATCACTAGTAGAAAAATGACCTTACGTGAGACACATTAGTCCCGGTTTGATTTTGGTTCGGTACAAATGGTACCATTAGTCCCGGTTCAAACGGCTATGCATTAGTCCCGGTTCATTTGTGACCTATAGTCCTGGTTTGTGTCACAAACCAGGATTATAGGTTGGAGACACAAACTGAAACTAAAGGGTAATTTTCAGACTCTACCCCCCCCCCCTCCCGCCCCAAAAATTAAAATCCTTCGAGATATAGTTATGTTATTACATCTAGTAGTTAGGGAAATTTAAAAACATAAATTTCAACATGTTTTGCAAAAAAATGTTAGGAAAAAGTAAAACAACTATATCTTTTGCATACGATGTTGAAAAAAAACATATAATATATCAAAACGTTCAGCACGAAAATCCGCACCCAATTTTGACCGCCGTAGGCCGTTTTGCAAACTTTTAGAATCCTCAAATTCTGAAAGGAAAAAAAGTTATGCTCAAATTTCAGTTTTTTTTCAATTTTGGTTAAATCTGGTCAAACTATGGTCAAATTACTTATTCAAGAAATATTAGTGTTACTAAATAATTATTCAAGAATATTGGTGTTACTAAATAATTATTTCAATTTTTTTGAATTTTGGTCAAATCAGGTCAAACTGTGGTCAAACTACTTATTCAAGAAATAGTAGTGTTACTATACAATTATTGTTTTTTAGAATAATAGTTTCAAACTCAAACAGTGAAACATGTCACTTCATGCTCAAGCTAAACTCCTGAGGATTAATAGGATTGATAGCTTACTATTGTCAGGAAAACAACAAGTGCAGACTTGGAAACTAGGGGGAATAGAACTCGGAAGTTAAGCGTACTCAGGGAGTGTTGTACACTTGAGGAGTTATGAAGGGAGATTAGAGAATAAATCATCAAATAATTCAAAAATTGACATTCAATTTTTTTCCACAAAATAAAAAAAAAATCATTTAGTCCCAATCGGTGCCCCCAGACGTGGTGGGCCTTTGGTCCCGGTTCGTGTTGAACTGGGACTAAAGGGGGACCTTTAGTCCCCACCCTTTAGTGCCGGTTCCAGAACCGGGACTAAAGGTCCCACTACTAGGGAAAAGCCTATACACAGAATCTTACCAGCAGCGCGCTTTAAAATCAGGCGCTGCTGCTAAGTAGTAGTAGCGCGTGCGGACAAAACTCGCTGCTGAAACAAGTTTATCAGTAGCGCGTACACTCAAAGACGCGCTACTACTAAAATTCCCACGACGCCGCCGGGAGGCCAGTTATAGCGGCAGCGCATTAATACAAAGAGCGCTATTGCTACGGGTCGTAGTAGTAGCGCATTTACGCAATAACCGCTGCTGCTAAGTTAACTAGTCGCAATAACCCACAGATCCACACACTCACTCGATCTCCCCCTCAACCCCCGCCACCGGTCCTCCCGTCGCCCCTCCTCCGATCTGCGCTGCCACCTCATCCTCCTTGTGGACTCGCACCGGCCTCCTCCTCCGTCCTTCCTCCACTGCTTGCTGGCCGGCCCCTCCTCGCTCTGCCTTCCTCCTCCGTCCTACCTCCACTCGCCGCCAGCCGGCCCCTCCTCGTTCCGCCTTCCTCCTCCGTCATACTCTCTACTCCCTCCTCGAGTCGCCCCTCCTTCTCCCTCCTCCCTGCTACATTTTTATTTAGTAGGCTAGTTTATATGCAACATTTTGATTTATTTGATATGATTCAGTTGATTTAGTAGGCTAGTTGATTTAGTTGATTTAGAACATTTTCATTTAGTTGATTTAGTAGGCTAGTTGATTTAGTTGATTTAGAACATTGTGTCATTTAGTTGATTTAGTATACTAGTGGATTTAGTATGCTAGTTGATTTAGTATGCACTATTTTATTGTTATTTTTTCTGTACATGGATAGGTAGATGCTTTTGTTTTTTGTAATAAGTTATTTTTTTGGCAAAATGTAGGTGCCAATTTAGATAAATTGCCACTTGTTTTTTAATCAATTATCTTAGGCAATAGGTGCCATCGAAATGCTTTGGTAGGTGGTACCTTGTCATCTAATCGTTAATCCTTTGCTCATATTGCTTTAGGAAAATGGCGCCACCACCACCACCACTATGTCGATTGTGCAAGTCAAGGTGCCAAACAACCTTACAACTAGCAAGCTGTTCGGCATCTACTTCCACCGAGTTTTCGTCATCTTGGCGGTGAAATTAGATGAAATGTAATAACTATTTTATTTTTAGTGTTGGCATTACTGCATTGTGTCCTTTTGCTTTTTTACAGATCGTCCCATGCAATGTGAGGTTGAAATTCAACAAGCTAATAGGAACCTTTGTGACATTTGAGGCTCTGAGGGGCCATACACTATGGAGGTCGAGAAAGGGCGCAATATGTCACAGATTGGAGGAGATGGATGGGCCGTTCCTCGCCGCATGCGTCTTCTTGGTGGTGAGTTGATCAGCTTCTCCTTGAGCGAAAGACCCAAGCTGGTTGTCATTTATCTCAACCTGGTGGAAGATGATGAAGATGACGAAGATGATGAAGATGACGAAGATGATGAAGATGACGAAGATGATGAAGATGACGAAGATGACGAAGATGATGCAGATGATGAAGATAATGAGGACCCACTTCATGAAGCCATCGTAGCTCAAAGAATGAGGCTGAGCGAGGACGAGGTGTGCAACCTATGGGACATAACTCCACCACGTGATGACTTTGTCGAGGTGCCATTCATGACCCGCCTGACAAGTACCATGGTCGATCGGCATGAAATGGTATGTTATACATACTGACTGTAGTAATTTGATGATATATATATGCTTTATTGTTATACTTACAAATGCAAATTATCCGATGATATGCTTAGTGAATCCGATGAAATGCTTAGTGTAGAGTCCAACGATATGCTTAGTAGAATTCATGATTAATTAGTACAAATGCGTAGTACTGTGTCTTTTGATAGAGTAGAAATCTAGACTGAATAGAAATATATTTGCAAGAGTATGTGTGAGGCTATTTATTAATTGATATATTTTTCTTATTCAGAAATTGCCAAAGAACCTATCATGAGTTGTGGTATCGAGCACGATGAAGAAGGCTCAGCTGGACTACGCCTTACCGCAAGGGGCTCCGTCACCACCTGTACTTACCGCATGGACACAGACGGTCGCACACACTTAAACTCGGTTGGGTGGAAGAGATTCCTCATTGGCCAGAATCTTCGTGTTGGACAGGACATCCTAATTACTATCAGGAACACCCACCGCCTAGGCTTAAGGATGATGATCGTCGTCGATATCATCTAGAACTACATATGTGTGGCTATATCATCTAGAACTACATATGATGATCGTCGTCGATATCATGTAGAACTACATATGATGATCGTCGTCGATATCATCTAAAACTAAATATGATGATCGTAGTCGATGTCACCTTGTACTGCTTGAGGATGCATGTTGAGTATATATGAAATTGTAATCTAGTACTTCCTCGGTTCCAAATTACTAATTTGAACTAAAACCACGACGGGTAATTTGGAACCGAGGGAGTACTACCTAGTACCTATAATGCTTTATGAAATTGATATCTAGTAGAACTAGTATCTGAAAATTGCAGTTTACTGAAGCCGGAATGGGGAAATGGTGGAAGATATAGCAGTAGCGCGGGAGCAGGAAATCGCTACAGCTAACTAATAGTAGCGTGCGTTAAAATGCGCTGCTGATATAGTCAATAGTAGTAAGCGTGGTACAGGCAGCGCTACTACTAACGGTTAGTCTATGGCGCCTTATTCGTAGTCAGGTGCCCGCGCTGCTGATAGCCTCAAAACCCGCGCTACTACTAGGGTTTTCCCTAGCACTGTTCAAGATATCTTCCGATATTTCGATAAATAGGTCGATTTATCGCTTACCGGTGTTTGACCGATAAGATAAATTGGCCGATAAATTAGCCATATGGCGATAAATCGGCCGATATGCCGATAAACTGGCCGATTTACCTCTTGTCATGAGTCGACCGATAAGTTTCCGATAAGCGATATCCCCAACATTGTTCCCTAGTAGTGTCCTTACGAACCGGGACTAAAGGTCGTTTTTCTACTAGTGCACGCAACAGTTCTTCCACTACTTCTATCATAAGTAGGTCATTAAAGAAGGACTAATAATAAGATTGTGGTTCCGTTCAATATGAGTAATACAAGAATTTTGTTTAGTCATCGGTGATTTAATATCATGAACCATGAACCCAAAGCGAGATCTATCCCACTAGTAGAAAAAGGGTCAAATGTGAAGCACACTAGTGCTGGTTTGATTTTGAGCCGGCACTAATGTGTCCATTAGTGCCGGTTCCAATGGCTAGCCGGCCGCTCTCATTAGTACCAGTTCGTGGCGAACCTTTAGCACCGGTTCGTGCCACGAACCGGTACTAAAGAGAGTGGTGGCAGGATGTTGTCAGTCTGGGGCCCCTCCAGCACCTTTAGTACCGGTTCGTGGCACGAACCGGTACTAAAGGTCGACGTACATAAACCCTTCGTCCACCCGAGCTCGCTCTGTTCTTCCCCTTTCCCCTCTCCTCCTCTGTTCTTCCCCTCTCTTCCTCGAGCTCACCACACATTTTGCCCAAAATTTGTCAAGATTTGAAGGCCCCCATCCATTCAAATGATCACAAAGGTTAGCAACTTTGTCCTTTCATCTCTCATTGCTAGATTAGCTCTTGCAATGCTTTGTATAGTGGTTAATTTGTGAGTTTAGTAATTTGGGAGGAATTATATGTGCTAGTATTTGATTTATATGCAATTTGAGGTCAAAAATAACACTTAGTTTGCATATGTAGGTGTGGTTTACTAAGTGCCTTCTAAATCTTCATCGTAACCACCGTCGATCGCCCGCACCGTCCCGTCGCCGGCACCACCTTGTGGTGAGGATCTTGTTCATGAATGTTTTACATTACCAAATTGATGTTTGCGTGATTTGGATATATAGTTACCCGTATAATTATCTTACCCGTACGTTGTTTGTTATACATAGTGCCATGGTTTTGATATCCGTCCCCGTCGGCCCTCGTCCTTGTTATGATTCGGATGTGGTATATTCTCCTTTAAAACTAGTTGTTGCATTTCGTGTTTATGAAAAATTATGCCCATCAAGTTGACATAGATATTTTTATCTAGGAGGTATGTGACCGGAAATTCCAACCGACCCTATTGTCGAGAGGTTAAATTTAGTTGAAAGAGAAAACGAGTATTTGAAAGAAAAATTGAAAAGAATTGAGGGGGAGAAGATGGAATTGGAGTTGCATGTTGCCGACGTCGTCGATGATCACAAGATCAAGATGGAGAAAATGCGGTTGAAGATTAGAAAGATTAGAAAATATGCAATTGATAGTGTGGCTTGGTATTGATACGTCCATTTTGCATCATGCTTTTATATCGATATTTATTGCATTATGGCCTGTTATTTCACGTTATGTCACAATACTAATGGCTATTCTCTCTTATTTACAAGGTTTACATGAAGAGGGAGAATGCCGGCAGCTGGAATTCAGGCTGGAAAAGGAGCAAATATTGGAGACCTATTCATGCAACTTCAAAAGTCCCAAAACTCCACGGAATATCTTAAAATAAATAAAGAAAAATCGTCGCCAAAGATGAAGGCGAGGGGCCCACACCACTGCTCACGAGGGTGGGGCGCCCCCAGGCGCCCCCCTACCTCGTGGCCCCCCTGGTGGCTCTCCGACGCCCATCTTCTCCTATATGAAGTCTTTTGAGGAGAAAAAAATAATAAGCAACCTTTTGGGACGAGACTCCGCCGCCACAAGGCGGAACCTTAGCGGAACCAATCTAGGGCTCCGGCAGAGCTGTTCTGCCGGGGACACTTCCCTCCGGGAGGGGGAAATCATCGTCATCATCATCACCAACGCTCCTCTCATCGGGAGAGGGCAATCTCCATCAACATCTTCACCAGCACCATCTCATCTCCAAACCCTAGTTCATCTCTTGTATCCAATTCTTGTCTCCAAGTCCGGGATTGGTGCTAGTAGGTTGCTAGTAGTGTTGATTACTCTTTGTAGTTGATGCTAGTTGGTTTATTTGGTGGAAGATCATATGTTCAGATCCTTTATGCATATTATTACCCCTCTGATTATATTATGAACATGAATATGCTTTGTGAGTAGTTACGTTTGTTCCTGAGGACAAGGGAGAAGTCTTGCTATTAGTAGTCATGTGAAATTGGTATTTGTTCGATATTTTGATGAGATGTATGTTGTCTAGCCTCTAGTGGTGTTATGTGAACGTAGACTACATAACACTTCACCATTATTTGGGCCTAGAGGAAGGCATTGGGAAGTAATAAGTAGATGATGGGTTGCTAGAGTGACAGAAGCTTAAACCCTAGTTTATGTGTTGCTTCTTAAGGGGCTGATTTGGATCCATATGTTTCATGCTATGGTTAGGTTTACCTTAATACTTTTGTTGTAGTTGCGGATGCTTTCAATAGAGGTTAATCATAAGTGGGATGCTTGTTCAAGTAAGAACAGCACCCAAGCACCGGTCCACCCACATACCAAATTATCAAAGTACCGAACGCGAATCATATGAGCGTGATGAAAACTAGCTTAATGATATTCCCATGTGTCCTCGGGAGCGCTTTCCTATTATAAGAGTTTGTCCAGGCTTGTCCTTTGCTACAAAAAGGATTGGACCACCTTGCTGCACTTTATTTATTCTTGTTACTTGTTGCTCGTTACAATTTATCTTGTCACAAAACTATCTGTTACCACTTATTTCAGTACTTGCAGAGAATACCTTGCTGAAAACCGCTTATCATTTCCTTCTTCTCCTCGTTGGGTTCGACACTCTTACTTATCGAAAGGACTATGATAGATCCCCTATACTTGTGGGTCATCAAGACTCTTTTCTGGCGCCGTTGCCGGGGAGTGTAGCGCCTTTGGTAGGTGGAATTTGGTAAGGAAAAATTTATATAGTGTGCTGAAATTTACTGTCACTTGTTACTATGGATAGTAATTCTCGAGGGGCTTATTCGGGTATCTTCACCCGTCCGATGAAACAAAGAGTTGCTCCTCAACCTACTGAACCTATTGAAAATGAAACTCCTTTTGAAATTCCTTCGGGTATGATGGAAAAACTGCTAGCTAATACTTTTACAAGAGATGGAACAAAGCATCCTGATGAACATCTACTCTATGTGGATGAAGTTTGTGGACTATTTAAGCTTGCAGGTATACCCGATGATGTTGTTAAGAAGAAGGTCTTCCCTTTATCTTTGAAGGGAGACGCATTGACATGGTATAGGCTATGTGATGATACGAGATCATGGAACTATAAAAGATTGAAATTGGAATTTCATCAAAAGTATTACCCTATGCATCTTGTTCATCGTGATCGCAATTATTTATATAAATTTTGGCCTCGCGAAGGATAAAGCATTGCTCAAGCTTGGGGGAGGCTTAAATCAATGTTATATTCATGCCCCAATCATGAGCTCTTAAGAGTGAAAATTCTTCAGAATTTTTATGCTCGGCTTTCTGGTAACAATCGCACCATGCTCGATACTTCTTGTGCTGGCTCTTTTATGATGAAGACTATTGAATTTAAATGGAATTTATTGGATAGAATTAAACGCAACTCTAAAGATTGGGACCTCGACGAAGGTAGGAGTCAGGTATGACACCTAAGTTTGATTGTGTTAAATCTTTTATGGATATCGATTTTTTCCGTAAGTTTAGCACTAAATATGGACTTGACTCTGAGATAGTAGCTTCTTTCTGTGAATCTTTTGCTACTTATGTTGATCTCCCCAAGGAGAAGTGATTTAAATATCATCCTCCCATAGAAGTAAAAGTAGTTGCACCTATTAAAGTTGAAGAAAAGACTGTCACTTATAATGATCCTGTTGTTCCTACCTCTTATGTTGAGAAACTACCTTTCCCTGTTAGAGTAAAGGATCATGCTAAAGCTTCAACTGTTGTTCATAAAAGCAATATTAGAACTTATACACCTCCTGAGCAAGTCAAAGTAGAACCTAATATTGCTATTGTTAAAGATCTCTTGTCTGATAATATTGATGGGCATGTTATTCAGTTCTGCGATGAATCTGCTAGAATTGCTAAACCGTGTGCTAAAGATAAACATAGACCTGTGGTAGGCGTGCCAGTCACGCCCAACAGAGAGAACGACGAGCTTACGCGTGCCCTGGGAAATCCTGAACACCCGGGAAGAACACGAGGCAAGGGCATTATTCCCTGGTATGAGGGCTTTTTGGAATGGAACGAGGACTACAGGTCCCATGCAAGAAAGAAGATGGAGGAGGAGAAGAAGAGGAAGCTGGAGGAGGAGCAGAGGAAGCAGGATGCAGAACGCCTTCAAGGCCTAGAAGCAAGGCACGCGGACTTGGCACTCAAATTCCAGCAGCAGCAGCAGCAGATCGACTCACTTAGCCGTGAAAGGGGTCTCGGCAGCGGCGGCGACAAGCGGATGATTGTCCAGCATTGGATAGCACCATCCCATCCATGCCGAGAAGCAGCGTTGGTTCTGCCCCGGGCGACACACTGCTGGATACATACCCTGTGGATGACATTATAGAGAACACTAACTGTGAGCTACACTCCAAAATGAAGAACATATCCATGAAGGTGGCGGACGGCGTTGCTTTTACAATTACCCTCGAAGCAACCTTCCATTGCACCCTGATTCCAGAGGGCTATGCTCGTGTCTTGGTTGATGAAGTGGTGGACCCATATTCGGGGCTACAGCTTGACATTCCTGGAGGTGAAGACGAGCGCACACTGGGAGAGGCCATACATCGTATCATCCTATGGAGAAAGGATTGCATCATCTTTCGAAGTCCACCGACACCGCGTCGTTTGCCGACTCCTCCTCAAAGTCCGCCACCGAGTCAGCAGACCCCCGCTCCTCCAAGTCCACGAACGCGTGAGCCGACTCCTCCTCGAAGTCCGCCACCTCCTCCAAGTCCCCGAACACGTGAGCAGACTCCTCCGGTTTCAAGTCTGGCACAGCGTCACGCCACTCCTCCGGTTTCAAGTCCGGCACAGCGTCAGGCCACTCCTCCTGCTCCAACTCAGCCACGTCAGCCGTCTCCGCCGTCTCAGCAATCGCAGAAGAGACACGCCACAGCTATGGTGCGTGGCGATACGAGTCGAGGTAGTTCAGAAATGCAAAGCGGAGACAAGCGATATAAATATGGTCAAGCCTCGCTCCTCTTCCTCGAGGCCTTACGACATGACCGAGGAGCAAAACACAACCATAGTGCAGGCCCAAGTGGACGCCCATTTTGCACCGAAACAGGCACCGCCGCCAAGGGAGAAAGTGCCTGAGAAAAAGATTGACCACTTCATTCGTATGGCTAGAGCACCAGCTCCTAAGCCTGTTGACTCAGACTATGATCGCCAAATCAGGAAGTCACATCGAGCACGACTACAGAAGGAAGCGAGCTCGAGCTCGAGCCAACAAGCAGCGGACAAAAAATTGCAGGAAAACCGTTCCCCAGCTGGGAGAACAGGCGGCGCAATCGATCCCCCCGCTTGTTGTGCCAACAACACATGAGAGGAGGCCACGCGCCTAATATTATTGTGGGCAAGCCGTTAACGTTCCCTAGCTGGGCGATGTGGTAATAATGGAGGAGCATATAATGCAGGCTGAAATGCTCAAGATCTCTGTTGGACAACTCCTCGAAATTGAGCCCATGTCTCCGCTTAGAGAGGAGGAAATAAAACGGAAATATGCCCGGGGCCAACCTTTGGTCGAGCCAGACAAGGTCAAGAACCTCCCAACGAGAATGTATGAATTGCATCAATGGTACATGAACATTACCAAGATTTCAATCGAGAGTCCCTCATGGTGAATGTCAAGGAGGAGCATTACTTCCATGAGAAAGCTGTCCGTTGAGTATTCGTAACTATTTCAGTTATACAATCAAGGCGCTTTTCGACAAATCTATAAATCAGTTGCTATTATGCGTAAGTGATTTCTTTCTGTAATTTTTGATCAATCATTACATGTAATTATCCTCACTATATATTCTTTCCGGTGGTATTATATGCAGGATGAAGATGTATGAAATAAAAAATCTGGACGCTATGGCATTGGGTTCATTGACCCAAATACCATTAATGAGTACACATGGAATCTTTCAACTTGTCGAGATAGTTTAGAGGAAAGCATGCTGGAATTCTTCAAGCGCATCAATACCAGTGAAGATATACTACTTCCTTACAACTTCCTGTGAGTCACACTGTCTTGTACTATAAATTCTGTTTTTGCTTACTAGCTAGCTAGATGTTAATAATTAAGTATATAGGGTTTACGGTAGTTGATTAGTGTTATGCACAAGCTGGCTTAATTAAGACATGCAAACGTGTGCGCATGCAGTTTCCACTGGATCTTGTTAGACATTAAAGTTGACAAAGGAACAGTTGAAGTACTGGACTCACTACTGAAAGAAGAAAACGACTACACCATCGTGAAGGAGATAGTCAACAGGTAATTTCAATTATTATTAACTATATCTCGGCCTATTTAGTTCGTCATTTCCTGATATGAACTATTTAATAACCCCTTTATTAATTTTCTTTGCCAGCGGGCAGGGATTGGGCAAAGTTCATCAAGGTGACTCCAGGCAAATGGGAAAAAAAGCTGTTTTGGTATCGATGAAAGGTAATTAATTAAGTAGTACTAGCTAGCTAGGTAGCTACCATCTCTTTAATTCTTGTTTCAATAACATTAATTAATTATTATATTTGATTAATCATTATCTGATTCAATTCCATTCTCGTAAAGACCCTGAAGCAGGCGCCGGGGAATAATCTGTGTGCATTCTACGTTTGCGAGAACATTCGCATGATGGCGTCCGAAAGGAGCAGATCTCAAAGACAGGACTGGGTACGTTTGTCAGAACACTATTCACACCATTATCGATATCTAGTCACATAACTAATACACATGCATATTGATCTCCTTCTTAACAGTTCAGAGAGGTGTGGGAGCAGCTCCTACCAGCGGAGCGCATACTAGCACTTCAAGAGGAAATAACGGGATTTTTGCTCGACCAGGTCATAGATCCCAAAGGAGAATACTATTACCCGCTACCGCCCCATGAACCACTTGTCATCGTGCTCCGAAGGCACCAAGGCAACATGTAGGAGAAATTGTATATGTATATACATGCATGTGTATGTGTGAATAATTAATGGTGTTGGTTGTGAGACATTTGATGATATGTATTTATATATATATGCGGTTCTATGTACAAATTATAGTATCGTAAAATACCAGCAAACAAAAAAATTAAATGAAAAACACAAAATTAATGGAAAAAAACAACCCCCCCCCCAAAAAACATTTAGTACAGGTTGGTGTTACCAACCGGTACTAAAGCCCTACACGCACCCGGGCCTGGCTCGTGCCACGTGGTGGCACTTTAGCGTCGGTTCGTGACGAACCGGTACTAAAGGGGGGGGGGGGAGGGGACCTTTAGTCCCCACTCTTTAGTGCCGGTTGCCGAACCGGTACTAAAGGCCGTTACGAACCGGCGCTAAAGCCCGGTTTTGCACTAGTGTCTGTACCTTATTTTTTCAAAAGGTTCACAACTTCTGGACAATCAGGCTCAAGGTGGATTGGTAGAAGGCTCCATTGCAATGACAGTATCAATCCTTCCTTTATTGGTACTAGCTCAGATTCTGAGGCATCAAAACAATGTGGGGGTGCATCGACAAGATGGAAAAAATATGTCTACCGCGTGATATCAAAGGATCATACCACTCCCTGTAGAGCCATTGTCTACAACAAAGGAGCCATCTGTATTTAATTTGGCCCACCCGGGATGAGGAACCTTCCACAAAGAGACACCCTGGTCATCAGCTATCATCTTGTTTGGCGACGGGGCGAGAGGATACAAATATGGGTGATCAAGGACTGTGACGGAGCCTATGGAGCGTCCGCGGTGGCGGGCGGTGGCGAGCGGGGGTGGGAGGGGCGGCGCTGGCGAAGATGCGGTGCGGGAGTGGAGCAGGGGAGGCAATTGAGGAGAGTGGACTCTTTACTCGGCCGCCGAGTAGTGAAGTAAATATAGACAGGTGGCGTGCGGCTAAGGATAATTATCCTCCACTACGACGGATAGAGGATCGGCTAGATGTCGGTAAGAGAAGTAAAATCGAATTTTCACTTCTGTAACCGATTATAGAAGATGTTAGAAATGCCCTTAGCCAACCATTCCTACAAACAAATCTTCCTGCAAGCGCGTTCCCTCTCACCACAAGTCATTTATGCGCATTTAGACAACGTGTATTTATAAGCAGCGGATACACTCAACAGGGACGAAGAAGGATGGCCGGCAAACACAAAATCAAGCAAGGAATAATGGTTGACGGCTAATATTGGAAGGTGGAACGTGGAAGACCAGACGGGTGGCAGAAAGGAGGATGATCGTGCGTAGCGTGATGTTCCAGCAACTGAACGAAAATGGGCAGTAACGTAGCGGGTGGTTTTGCACCGGTCCATGGAACCTTCCGCCAGTTTTTGGAAGGTTTATTGTATTTTTTTTCTTGCGAAAATTATATTTTTCGTCTCTCAACTTTTGACACGCGGGTAAACGTGGAAGCCGGGAATCGGGTGCGTCGCCGACGCGCGGGGCGACTCTGGCAGCACCATCCGAGAAAACCCGGATGAGCCGGTCCTGGCCGCGGCCACGGCGGGGTTGACGAGCCCGTGCTGGCCAGGGTTTAACCCTCGGTAGATCGGGGCCTCCCTCGTTGCCGTCGCGATGCAGGCGTTGGTTTCCTCCTGCTGCGCGGTAGCGGCGCCCGCTGCTTCGTCCCTTGCGTCTGACGCGTGCCTCCGACCCTTCCTCTTCGCCGACTCCGCGGCCCGCTCCAAGGGCGTCCGCTGCTTCTTCTTCTTGGGCACCGCGGCGGTGCGGGGGGAGGGGGCTTGCCTTTGCGGAGGATGGAGGTGATGCTTGGACGGCGAGGCTGGCGGCGGCATCGAAGACGTCGTCCATGGCAAGCGGACGAGAGCGTGCGCTGGCAGGGAGTAGAAAGTGGAGGGAAATAGTGGATGCTTTGCCACCGACTGGCGGGCCAGGGGGAGTAGTTGGCCTGCGGCGCGCGCGTCCGTCTATTGTCCGCGCCGACGCAAATGAGGCTACGTGCAAGCTACCACTGCCAATAATTTGTAGAGTCCCTCGTTCTTTTCATGATTCTTGAGACAACTTCCTTATTTCTAGACAACCTGGAGACATTTTAAAATAGTGTAGTTTAGTATAAAGCTTCAAGGAGGGACTATTCCTATCATAATTGCAATCTAACTGAGTTGGTTTTGTCCATCTGCACAATAGGGAAGATCCATACTTTAACCCCCTTGCAGCCTAATTATTTTTATGGTCGTCCATCTGAAGGAAAAAAATGCATGGTAAGCACAGTTCGGCCCACCCCGGGGACGAACGAAAAAAACGAGAACTACTTGCGGAACAGACCAAACCATTTTTATGTAACAAAGCCGACCTAGCTCAATTTGCATCTGCCTGAGGAACCGGATGAGATGTCGCAAGTTTGATTCCTTACGTCTGGAAAATATTTTTGCCACCCTCGGCAAGAATGGATGGCTAGATGCGGAGCAGGCCCAGTAGGAGTGTGCGGCTGAGGTCCAAGACAACCTCGAAGAAATACAATTATTTTTGCTTTTTCCTGTTTGAGTGATGCTAACCACTCGAACAAACGCGTCCTACTAACCAATGGGCAGCACGAATATTTAAGAACATATTGCAATGTCAGATTCAAAACATTTTTATTTTTTTATTATTCATAAATAATAATTATTATGAATTGCCTAATATACTTGGAAACGTGAACATTTTGAAAATGTTGCCTAAAATATGAAACAAAATTTTGAAAATTCCATACATTTATGGAAAACAGGAACATTTTTGAAATTCAAAAATATTTTTCAAAATGTGAATCTTTCTAAAACACAAAAAAATTGAATTTGTGAACAGTTTATGATAAAGGAAACATTTTTTGGACATTGAGGACAATTTTAAAATTTATTTTAAACATAAACATTATTTTGAATTTCGAATATTTCACTATAACATAAATATTTCTTAAATTAGGAACATTATTAAAATCATTTTAAGAATCACGTTTTTTCAGAGAACACAAACTTTGTTGGAAAACGTTAACATTTTTTGAATTTTGAACAAATTTCGGTACGAGATTATTTTTTTTGAAGTTTCTAACATTTTCCAAAATGGGGGAAAATGGATTCCTGAACATTTTTAAAAAATTTGAACAAAAAAATAAATTTTAAACCATTTTGAAAATTTTAAATGAAAGAGGGAAAAATAAATAAACTTATAAGGGAGAAAAGAAAAGAGAAACAAAAAAAAGAAAAAAAACAACAGAAAATGAAAACGGGCCAGCCTAGTCTCGTGTTTCCTGTGCGAAGCTCCAATTTTTTGCCGTGGTGTGCAGGAAATAGGGTTTCAGCTGCTTGGGCAGAAAAATAAGTGTTCTGGCTCGCTGGGCCATAGCGCGCATGGCCCATGTATGAAATTATAGACAAATCATTTTTCCTTTTCTAGCAGACGGAGTATAAATATTTAGTACCATCTCGGATAGGAAAAAAAATCAGCGGTGAACGGATTTTAAAATCGGGGAAACGCATCTTGCTTTTATTCATAGACTAGCACATATGCCCGTGCGTTGCAACGGGAAAGATTTTTTCACGAGAAGCATCATGAGGGATAATTGACATGTCCATCAAAACGGTCTCGACAACAGCCGGGCGACAGAGCAGAGAGCGGGTCATGTTTGGCCCGCGAGATCTTTATAGTAGTGGGGTTGGTCGGAGTGGTGGCCACTATCCAACTCGTGCCTTTTTTTTTTCCTTCAGGTTCTCCTCCGTCTCGAGGTTGTGGTTGCCTCCTCATTTGTGGATGCACGACGACCTTCAGTGCATAGTTGCTTCGACCACTCTCTCATACGATGGCGTAACCGGACGCATTACTAATTGCAATGAATCTCGTTTCATTGGCATAATCAAAACATAACCAGATAATCCCTACTTTACCAGGGTTTATTCTCATAAATTATTTTAGCACTCACTTGCCACATTTTTTTAATGAGTCAAACCATCATCTTCTCGTTTATTGGCATGTGCCCACAATTTCTGTTAGTTATAGACAACCATCACATTCTCTTTTATCATGCACATCAGTTTGCGTGTGGGCCTAGCCCACTCGTAGGTACCATACTGACCTATGTTATTGTAAGGCGTGAATAAAAATCCAAAAAAAAACCGATGAGTTGAAGGATCAAACTCACAACCTCAAAAGGTCTACCACATGCTGCTAGCCACAAACAACTTCTACTAACCAATGGTCAGCGCGAATGTTTAAGAACATACCGCAACATTACATTCTAAACTTTTTTTGATTTTTCTGGTCTTTTTTGAACTTTTCAAAAAAAAAAATTAAGTAATATTCTTCAAAACATGAATAAACTTTGAAATCCCATCTTTTTTAATGTGAGCGTGTTTTTGGAAAATTAGTTAAATTATTGAAAAAGGCAAACAAAACTTGAAATAGGAAGATTTTTTAAAATTTACAAGCATTTTTTGAAAATAGGAACCATTTTTAAGGAGGAGAAACAAACTTTTTTAATTTATGAACAAATTTTATAAAATTGAAACTTGTTTTCAAAATGTTTTTAGTCATGAACATTATTTTCAATTTGTGAACATTTCAAAAAAAGAATTTTTTCAATTTCTATTATCTTTTAAATGAACTTTATCTTAGAAATCTCAAAAAATTGGAAATTTTTTAGAAAATGCGAGCATTTTTATTTAAAAAATTGGAACGAGAATAAATGTTTAGTGTTCCAAATATTTTTCAAAATGGGAAAAAATTTGAAATTCTGAAGATATAACGAATATTTGAAAAAAATATTAATTCTGGAAAAAATATATTTATGGGAAATTGGAAAAAACTGGAAGGGAAAAAAGAAAAAGGAAAACAAAAAAACAGAAAAAACGAAAATGGGTCGGCCAATTTTGGGCAACCTATGCAAAGCTCCAACTATTTGCTGTGCTGAGCGATAAATAATGTTTCCCTGCTGCGTGGGCAGGATATAAATGGGCTGGCTTCTCTAGGCCTTAGCCGTGGGAACCACGTACGAAATTTTGGACAGAACTGTTTTTTTTTTCTAGCAGATGGATCACAAAATTTTAGTACCATCTCGGATATTAAAAAAACGATGGTGAACGGATGAAAAAATTGGCGAAACACACCTTGCTTTGTTAGTAGGTATATATATATTGGCAGCAGCCTATGAGCCCCCAAAAAATGACATTTATTGTTGTTAGACCATTCGAATGTTGCCTCTTGACTTTGTTTTTTCCAAGTTTTGACATGTTTTATCAATATGTATTGCATAACTCCAATATTTTAGGAAACTGGTGGGGACGACCACATTACTAGCCGATCAATTAAAACAACACGTTTCCATAGGGACCAATGATATGAGAATTAGGTTGATTTTAGCCAATAAACGAGACAGGACGTGACTCATGAATGCAGATGTATCACTATTAAAAAAGTTGAGTCCAATTGTGGAAGACCGAGCCTGACGAAGGCAATAAAATGTAATAAGAGTTAGAAACCAAAATTCTATATCCTGGTTGGTCAGCAATTATGTGCTAATGTGACCCGACCAGTGAGCCCTTGCCCAAATCTTGAGATGTGCCGCTATCAATTGAGTGTCCTTGCTGTTTGCTAGATATTATTTATATAAGGATACAATGGATTCATGGATGACGTTGGATAAGCATAGCTCTTAGGCAGCTCCCTTGCTTGTCCGCTAAAAACCAAATGTTGCTATATGATCGATTGTGTATAGGTGCTAGATACGCGAGATTCACCGGCTTTAAACATGAGATAGGAGTTGGAGGAACCTGGGAAATGTTTTACGCGAGTATCAGTAGCACAGCCGGAGAACTTTGCTCAACCTCTACTACGCGAGGTCCAAAACTTTTAGGGCGAGCCAAAAGAGTAGAATTTGGATATAATCATGGTGCTTTGAAAAAATTCTCTTGTCAACCGGATCACAAATGGGGATACATTTGGTTGGACGATGTCACTCCTCACGATCGGTGGGTCTACTCTGTGGTGCCGGCATTGTTTCTGAAGATCATGGGACATGGTTGTTCCTATGATAAGCCTCATGCAATCAATCCAACCCGTTTGTATCAGTTCATCCACTCGTCTCAAAGTCACCCGGTGATCCCTCCTGCACTGGTGGAACGTAGGTGACCTGGTGCTCCCTCCTGTACTGGTCAAGCTCTCAGAGTAACTGCGGGTTTCATTAGGTATGATCGCAAATCCATCGTCAAATTAAGAGAGACAAATTTAATTGTTGCAAGGGTTCTTGTCTAGTAATACAGTCCATCTAACAAAAGGGGCAACATAAAAAATTGCAATCTTGCACGTGTGCGACATAGTACTAGACTAGATGACCATCTTCATAATTTGCAGGCGAGGCCTGAAGCCGTTGGATCCTGCCACGACGCAGTTCTTACACTAAAGCCAAGAACAAGCAGGATATCATAAAATTGACTTGAGCCAATTAATTGGAAGCCTTTCTTTCTGGTTGATAGGATACTATGAGTTCTGGGCAGTGCTACTACATTGCAATGCAAAATTATAAAATGTGTTGAAGCACCTCTCCTGCTTTGCTTACAGAGTGTCTGTGTGGTCAGTGGTGGTGGCATGTGTGCTGCGTGAGCTCGAGCTATACATTCTTCATGTTCACATTATGTATCCAAGTCCTCAAGCTTTTGCCCTGCAGTAGCTATCTGGCCAACAGTTTTTTTTTTGAAACAAGGCAAAAGATTTGCCATTTTCATTGATTAAGAAAGAAGGTTTACACTTATGCCCGCAACGCGGGGAAGAAAACAACTACTCTCGCGACACTACATTACTCAATTATTTCGCGCCCTCTAGAGCCCAAAGATGGGCCTCTTCGTTGATCCTCCCGACAATTAACATGGTGGGTGCGGCGGTGTTGCGAAAAACTCTCGCATTGCGTTCCTTTCAAATCTCCCAAGATACCAACATCATCAGCGAAGTGAGAGCCTTCCAGTGCGGTCTTGTATTGTTCACTGTATCAGTCCACCAACCTCTCACCAAGGTGGCATTTTCCCAAGCCAAAGTAGAGAAATCCAGGAGGCCAAGCCAGTTGGCGATATCGGTCCAGATACTTGTCACCTTTTACTTTATTTTTAATTTTTATGGGTATCAAGTATTGCAATTCTTCGTTGGTACAAGCGTACATAAGGGTTGGACGCACATGAAACTATCCCACCGGCTGTCATGTACCATAGAATTCTTATTTGTTTCTGTCTGGTCACCATAGGCTACATGTGAGTCACAAGGTTCAGAGTACATATCAGTATATCACGCTTAGTAGTGTTTTCTCGATTAAATACCAGGAATAGGACAACTGTATTAGATATGTCGTCGAGCGATTAAAGATAATAGTTCACATTCAGGCCATGAGACACACTGGCCTTACCTAGCTAGTGCGATGTACTCCCATGTTATATCTTGAATCATTCTCCCGAATGGAGTTTGCTCGACTCGGTCAATAAAATCAAACTATTTTATTAAATAAAAGAGATCATGGTTGTTGTAACTAAAACTATGTATGCACAAACAAATTACAGTAGACACCGGAAAAGGCTCATCTAGCTCACGGATGAGAACATGAGATGATCACATATATGATAACCACAAGCAACTTTGTATATGTTCGTTCATTAAGCATGCATAAGGTCAGAAAATTTAATCTCTGTTGGGAAGACTAAATTAAGGCTAGCTAGAACTATACCGAGAAGTCGACCATAGGCAAGGACGGTGGCACGAGTGCATGTATTAATTCTTGAAGGCATTGCTGAGGAGGAGGTCGACTTAGTCATATTTATGCCATAGTAGTCAAATTCATGTACTCGATGTGATTAATGTATTCTGCCTCGTTGTTGTGCATCAACTTTTAATTAAAATAGTTGTCTGCATCACGTGATGCAAAGGTTGTGGGTTTCAACCTTCTTTTCAAAGTAAAAAATTGATGGTTAAATAACCAATCTTATACACGAGGGTGTACTACTACTACTACTGTATGTACAACATGAATAAAAAGTCGAGCAACGCAAGGATTCTATTGTAGATGTTGTTTGCTGGATATTTTATGAGGATACAATGGATTTATGGCTAGCGTTGGAAAAGCATAGCTCTTATATTCTACACACTTAGGAAGCTCTCCCGCTTGTCTGCTAAAGAACAAATATTACTACATGATCGATTGTGTATAGGTGTTAGATACACAAGATCTACCAGCTTTAAACATGAGATAGGAATTGGAGGCACCTGGGAAATGTTTTATGTAAGGATCGACGACATCACTAGAGAACTTTGCTCAGCCTCTACTATGCGAGGCATAAAAGTAAAACTTGGATCTAATCATGGTGCTTTCAAACAATTCTCTAGTCAGTCTATTCATATTGTTGAGCTAAGTACCTCCACATGGAGGTGTGCGCGCATCCCAACATCAGCCCAAAAGTCCAACACGCGTGAGCCATTGATCCGATTTGCATCCAACGGTTGAGTGCTTCCTGTTGGGGAACATTGCAGAAAATTAAAATTTTCCTACGGTTTCACCAAGATCCATCTATGAGTTCATCTAAGCAACGAGTCAAGGGAGTGAGTTTGCATCTACATACCACTTGTAGATCGCGTGCGGAAGCGTTCACTAGAACGTGGATGATGGAGTCGTACTCGCCGTGATCCAAATCACCGATGACCGAGTGCGAGCAGACGACACCTCCGCGTTCAACACATATGCGGGACGGAGGCGTCTCCTCCTTCTTGATCCAGCAAGGGGAAGGAGAGGTTGATGATGATGGCTCCAGCAGCAGCACAGCGGCGTGGTGGTGGTGGAGCAGCAGCATCTTGGCGGGCCGCCAAGCACGTGATGGAGGAGGGCGAGGTGTAGCAGGGGGAGGGGCGCGAACTTCAGGTGCGGCTGCCCCTCCCTCCTTTATCACTAGTGCAGAACCGGCAATAGCTTGCGGTTCGTAAGGCCCTTTAGTGCGGTTTAGGAACGGCACTAAAGTGTGAGCACTAAAGGCCCCCCACTTTAGTACGGTTCAGCGAACCGGTGCTAAAAACCACCGTGTACAGAGCCAGCTCAAGGGCAGGAGCCCTTTAGTACGGTTGGTAACACCAACCGGTACTAAAATGTTTGGGGTTTTGGTTTTATGATTTCTTTTTCATTTAATTTTGTGTTTTCCATTTTAATTCTTTTTCGTTTCACCCATGAGATATATATATAATAACTCATGCATGCTGCATCATACATCATCATATATAATAACAAGTCCTATTAGCTAATTAATCAAGCATCATCATACAACTTCTACTCGTTATTAATAATAAGTCATACGATCATCATCCTCATAGTCATCGAACCCAACCCTACATAATTGTTCTTAGCACATGATCATCGATGTCGGGTAGGATCGGACCTAAACACACTTAAGGTAAAATAGCATAAAACAATATAGACCACGACTCTCCATTATGAAGAATGGAATCATCCTGTCTCAATTCTTGCGCCTCGCTTCCTTTTGCTTCAAGAAGCTCCTTCGACTGTCCATACATTTTTCCATCCTTTGATTGTCATGTCTCCACTTCTTTTAGAAATCCGGTATGGACAGTTGAGATTAAAGAGGATGACCTGGATATATGTTCAAAACACGAACGCTGCCGCCATTACGATACATCAAATGAGGCACACAATTCTCTGGGATAAGCTGTTGAAAAACATAGTAATAACCGTAATTAGCAATGATGTACTAGTTTTAGAAATGCGCAAAAGATGCACGGATGTCGTAATAGTAAAAAAACTTACCAGGGTATCTCCATGGTAGTTACCGTAGTTCAACACGTGCACTAGTGGCGCGTATTGACCATAATGTTGAGGAGTTCGATTGTAGATATTGTAATTCTCAATATCATTACAAAATCAACCAGATGAGTTTTTCTCCTTGTAAGTTAACTTCAGAGCCATCGGTGTAGTAAGTTCTATCTACCATATTCTGCACATTCTTTGATACTTCAAAATAAGCTGTAAATGGAAATAAGCTCTCAACTATTTTGAAATGAACAATATAAGTTCTATTAATAATTAACTATGTTTGAGAAACTCACATAGCGGTAGAACGGAGGAGTATCAACA